>JAHDVE020003068.1:0-16100 GCA_022606495.2 Halesus radiatus | reverse complement strand
TAATTGTATAATGTATATACAAAGTTTTTTTCATCTCATGAGAAAAGGATTTTTTATAATTACGAGATTGAGTCAGAATAGCGACGATTTGTGATTGCAAATTCCCAGGAACACGTTTGTTTAGGAAAGTTGGGCGACGTTACAAGGCAAACAAGGTTACCCAGCAGACGTAGGCATCGACTTGGGCAAACACACGCTTTACAAATTGGAAGGAAAGCCTGTCGGAAAACTCGCCTCGCGACGGAAATGTACCGTCGGTAATCTCAACTTCGAGAGGATTGCAAATTTAAATACCTCATTGGGGATTAAATAAGTTTGACATCGTGCGACAGAAGTATAAAAATTCAAAGTTAGAATTTTTTTAATCAATTTCAGATATTAATTTTGTTTTGAGTTTGTTTGAAGCTTGTTCAAGGCGTTTCAATTAATTTCTTGACTTAATCGTAATTTGCATGTTTCGAAAAAGTCTTCTTTATATTAATGATTTTTATTAATCGTTCTTAATTACGGTTTCTATTATATATGGCTAATCTACAGTTGCAGAATGTTAATGGAAGTCTCCGCCTTCTGAATGTATAGTTGTGACTAACTAACTGACCATTACGCCGTTTCTCACCAGGGTTAGGCAGAGAGAATGGACCACAACACAATTTACTTATTTATTTATTGTTTCTTTACATTGTATCTTTTTGAACGTTAGAATTTTTAACCTCACTAGGACAAGCCTGCGTTGAGGTTAATAATTTTACAAAATAGCACACAGATTATAAAACAATAACGATTAAGAGAACAATATTGTTACATTAACGTTTGTACGAATTGGGTACATTGTAATGAAGTAAACATGTAGGGTGACCATGATATATGACATTGAAATTTAATTACGAGACAAAATATACTTAAACTATTATTTTTAAAAAGGAGAAAAGAAAGAAAGAGAAAAAAAACATTATAGAAGGAAAATAATGAAAAAATATACATATGCAAAAAAACTATGCCACAATTTAAAAGGAAAAAGATGAAAGAATATGTTGGAAATCCTCGGATGGCACACATAATACTGTCCTGGCACACACTCCGTACTTCATTTACGTTCATAAATCGTCTCATTCACTCTCTTCTCATATTATGACTCTTGTGACATTACCCGACACAAGTATTTGATTCACTTGATCGTGCCATGTCCTCTTCGGTCGCCCTCCGATATTTTTATAAAGCTACATTATGTACATCTCTTAATAGATAGTTAGTTGGAATCTAAACATTGATTCAATTATAACAGGATATATATACACAAGGCGTCATGGACACACTCCGAGTGCAATATAACCACGCTTACAGGGCGCTGTTCGGCCTCCCTTGGAGATGCAGCGCCTCGCAGATGTTCGCAGAGGGAAGGGTGCATGGGTTCGCTGCTTTGATGCGCCCCAGAATATCCGGGATGAGTCAGCGCTACCGGAGATCGGAAAACACTCTTGTCCAGGCGATCGCCCAGTGGCAGGGCGCGCCCCTACATCGTAGATGGAGAATTTCCCTCAGGCCACTGTAGCATAAGTGTTAAATATGTTATTTTAATTTAATTTAATTATTATTTACGTTTTTATATTATATTTCTAGAGCATTTAATTTTTTATTCTTAAAATGTATTCTTTTTATATGGTAGATAGAGTATTGCACTCACCGCTTTGTTCTGCTGAAATAAAACGTTATTATTTTTATTATTATATTATTATAAACAATTTTATAGATAGTCCGTACTTCATGGAATGCTATAAGTTATTTGTACCAAACAACTACTGCCATGGCGGCACCACAATCTGCTATGCATAACACATGGCAGAACAGACGTGTTGGCTCAGCACATCATGACACGGGGCATGGCGTTGTTAGATAACATCTCTTTTGATATCTTCTACATATACCTTGAAGGTTTGAAGAGACATGCAAATAATGTCTCTTAATTCATGTCATTTCGGATAAATTTTATATTGAAACACATTACTGTATTTTTGTAACTTGTTTGTGTCCATGTGTACAGTAAATGTGCGCAGTCTGTTATATACACTAAAAATAAATAAATTCATTTTATAAATGTTAATACACGCTAATTTACTTCGCGTGACATTATTCTAAGACATTCACATTTTCGTAACTTATTTATTAAAACAGTAGTTTAAACAACAAAAAATATTACCATTTAATTCAAATATCGATCATGTTCATTCAATACGATAAGCGTACTTCCTTATCTCATACTTAAATAGATGCCAATGATCATTAATTATTACCACTGAAGAGATAAAATGACAGAAGTGTGCTGTGGACGTGTCTGTGTGCCTGAAGAAAGGTCAACTTTATTTTACTTTGAGTGAAATTGATGCTTGAAAATATCTGAAAAACCATTGACTCCTTGCAGAAATGGCGGTCCGTTTGATGGATTCCCCTATCTTAACAAACGGATTGCAATCTTTAGAGCACGTTTTTTTTTGTTTGTTTGTTTATTTTATTTTCGTTATTTGTACAATTAACTTTACACAATAATTAATTATAACTTATATACTATTACATGTAACTAATTATTGTAACTTAATTACTATTGGGTATTTTAGATATAGCTAATTATTGTAACTTACGTACTATTGGGTACTATAGATACAGCTAATTATTGTAACTTATACACTATTGAGTACTTTAAATAAAGCTAATTATTGTAACTTAAATACTATTGGGTATAGCTAATTATTGTAACTAATAACATATACTATTGGGTACTTAAGATATAGCTAATTATTGTAACTTATAAAATATACTATTGGGTACTTAAGATATAGCTAATTATTGTAACTTATATACTATTAGGTACTTAATATATAGCTAATTATTGTAACTTATATACTATTGGGTACTTAGATATAGCTAATTATTGTAACTTATATACTATTGGGTACTTTAGATATAGCTAATTATTGTAACTTATATACTATTGGGTAATTAAGATATAGCTAACTATTGTAACTTATATACTATTGGGTACTTTAGATATAGCTAATTATTATATCTTATGTACTATTGGGTACATGATATCTTACATACTTAGTGCCGGATTTTATCTTGCTTAACTTAATGTAGTGTTTACAGTCTATTTTAAAATAACTCGACAATTTATTTTACATCATTTAAAGATATATTTTAAGTTCATTCGTTGGTGTAATTTTGATTGGTACCGGCAGCGCATTAGAACATTTCATCCCTTTGTAAAATAAACCGTTTTGCGTATTGACTTTGTTCTTTTTTGGTAGTCTTACATGTTCTTGTATTATGTCAATGTTAATGTTGTAAATAATATTGTTGGAAAAATGTTTTAACGAGTTTTTTTTCTTATTTTATATATAAAATCATTGCGTTCAATGTCTGCATTTGTTTCACTGTTGGCCAATTTAGTTTTTCTAGCATTTTAGCTACTTTTGAATATCTTTTTCGCTTTAGTATTATTCGCATTGCTCCTTTTTGAGAATTTCAAACTTGTTCTGTTCTCTGTCGTTACACAAGAAAAGTATCGTTCAGCAGTTGTTAAAATGTGGAGCAATAATAGAGTTGTAAATTGTAAGGGTCGTTTTTCTAGAAATTTTCCGACAAATTCTTCCCAAAAAGAAATCTTCTTTCCAATTTTCTTTTGGATGTACCCAGCGTGTTTATTAAATGTAAGTTTCAATTTCATTTTCATGTCATTTACATTTTCGTAATATTCACTATCAATTTTTATATTGCTTTCTCTGCAAAAAAAATTCTTCTTACGTCCAATTATCATATTTTGTGTCTTTTTTGTATTCAATTTAGGTTTATTTATTTTTAGCCATTTTGTACATTTTCTAGTTCATTATTCAAAATACGGTTTAATTCCTCATGATTATCTCGAATTATGTGTATGAGTGTATCATCAGTGGGATTGCCGTATTGTTCTATCGGTATGTTCATCGAAGATGCTCAGAGAAACTATCGTCATTGATCCCTTCGGCACCGGTGCATAGTCGGGAAACACGTCAAACGCGTGCCCAACATTTGTCCATGGTTGATATTTGTCACATGAGAACGGATCGTTTCTACGACAACAGTTGAGTTCAACAACCCTGCTGTGAAGCAATTTGGGGGCCTCAGTGTTTCCTCCCTCAAATAACATTGGTCTCTTTAAGACTCATATTCACTCCTTCCTTTCCTCAAAAAAAAACTCTCCACACAGCATCCTCAAAGATGACATAGGCCCCGAGGGAAGTTATTTTCCTCAGAGCCTCTCGTGTGGAGATACAGTAAAAAATTGTTTTTATAAAAATTAGGTATCTAAAATAGCTTCTTTGGCAAACCTGTTAAACTTTTAAACTTCCAAACGGATTTCAAAGAGGGGGGTTTAATTGACTGCCTCCGGCCGGTTCTCTGCCCGGAAATGACATCGGCAGCTAACTTCCGATGTCTGAAACGCAAAGGAGTTGACCGGAAAATACTCTGTGAGGCTCGATGATTTCCCGTTTCATGATGAAAGTGTAACGTAATTATCACTACGTAGCAGTTACAAAAGGTTATATCGTCGCTGCATACATAATACAGCTTATGTGCCGTTTCGTACATTCTGAGATGATCGACAAAAACTGCTTTAAAAAATAATTGCAAAGAATAGATTTGCTAAAAAGAATGGATTTGTTTAGCTGGAAAGCTTGCCTAATAATTATAAAAAATATTTTTTCAAATCTAGTCTGCTATTATTTTTTAAAGCAGTTTTTCTCGATCATCTCAGAATGTACGAAACGGCACATAAGCTATATTACGAATGCAGTGACGATATGTAACTTATACAAATAAACAGGATGTGAAACAGCAATTTCTTAATTTTAAGTGAACAGCTCAGGCACGTGGGCTCCAACGAAGCCAGAGTAAAGTTACTCTCTACACAGAGGAAAATAATTTTTCTCAGGGCTTCCTGTGTCTAGTTAATGTAAAAAATGTTAAAAAAATACCTTTGAACACTTAGCTCTGACTTCGTGAAATTTGCACAGATATTTGTTCCTGGAATTTCTAGGTTGACGCAATTTGTTGCCCGCTGCGTCATTTTTATACTATACTAAACTTTGAAAAGACCGAATATTTATTCGAAGGTCGACATCACTGCAGTGCTTTAAGAAGTTCTGCAGCGAATGGTTGCTGACTGCACATCCAGCCGCACAACCTCATTAATAAATAATGAAATGGATGCTTACGTTTGTTGTTTTTATAAAACCCTTTTTATTCAATTTAATTGTACTATATTTAAGTGTAGAGATTTTATGTAACTCTGACTTTATGCAATTTCAATAGGAACTACTGAAAACCAGCTGCACTCCAGGCTCCGGAATGTATAGTTGAGGAGTCACCTTTTTGCAATTTGCTAATATTATATATAATATGTTAAAATAAAATATGCAAAATATTTTTTTTATAAATCTTTTATGTCCTACATACTGCCAAAAAAGAGTGGAAGACACCATATTAATTTTTTTCCAAATTTTTAACATGTTTAATTATAAAATAGCTCGGGTAAAGCCGGGTAGAATAGCTGGTTACTATTAAAATTCGTTAAAGTAACTTTATTACGTAAATATGTTACACAAAACCAAAAACAACACATTCAAGGTAACGGAGTCGTGTCAAACATGGGTGACCCAATTCTCGTCGTGCATTTTGGAAAAAGCTTCATGAAAGATTTATGTTCCATTATCCCCTGCGACCGGCTGCTCCCCGGGGGCTTTCTATTCAAATCCCCTAACAACATCCCCCGGATTTGGGCACCTTCAATTGTACGGGGTGTTTTTCAGGGTTCTATGAAAAAACAGAACAGTGACCGAAAAAAACCGGTATCGAGACCCTGGCCATAATTTGGGAAGCCTTCGGAGATGAAGCCATGTCACAGGCAAGAGTTTACGAGTGGAACAAACAATTCCAAAATGGCCGGGAAAAAATTGAAGACGATGTGCGTGTTAGACAACCGTCAATTTCCAAAACTAATGACAACGTCAAAAAAATGAGGGAAGTGTTACAGTCTGATCGTCGCGTCAGTGTCCGTTTAATAGCGGAGAACTGCAACATGACAAATAAATGGTTGCGCGAAAGGATTCGCCGCGTTCGAAAGGAGATCGCCAACACCTGAATTTTGAATCACGACAATGCCCCCCCACAATCAGCTCTCGTCGTCTAGGAGTTCCTTGCTAAGCAAGGCGTGGCGACACTGCCGCAACCGCCGTACAGTCCCGACATAGCACCACCGTACCTTTTTTTGTTCCCCCGCATCAAGCGAAGCCTAAAGGGACGCCATTTTGGAGACGTTGGATGGGGTGAAAACCACTTCGATGCAGTGCCTTAAGAGGGTTCCGTCTTCTGCCTTCCAGGGTCTGAACAGTAATGCTTTTATGTTAAGTAGATCTGCCTACTTGTGTTTTCCATCTTGAAAATATTCTACTCAGACAAACCTTCTTTTTTGAATATGTAATCTGTGGCTTACCAGAGTGGTATATCTACGAGTATGCGCTAATCTCAATACAACATGGCGGGTTCAATGTTTTTCATACTGACTTTAAAACGCTATAACAACAGTTTTACATATTGGATTTCATTCAAACTACTCCCTAAACCTTCCCGGCACTAATAAGAACAAACCAGTCGAGTAATTTTAAAGAAAATCGAGGACACGCAGACAAACATTAATTTTTATATGTAGAGATTTGTCGATTAAATAATACTTATATTGATTTATAAAGTATTAATATTAAATAAAAATAATAATATTTTTTTCTAAGCATGCGTCCTTGTTCGTCTTTCAGATTGGTTTTCAGAAGCTGACTTCCAAAAACGTTTTTTTAAATTGAGGTACTAACTCAAAATTAAAAAATATATATTTCCTACAAAAATAAATTACCCGATTGATTGATTGATTGATTATATTATTATATATACCTAACTATATAAATAATACCCACTAGTAGTTATTACCTGGGTACGCCAAAATTTAAAAACAATTTTTAGAAGTCTTTTTCTTTGTCCAACAATTAACACAATAATTAATGTCATTTTGTATTTTTCACTTATAATTAAATAGATTTTTCAAAGCTCCTTAGTGCATAACGGAAAATATGGTTGATGGTGTGACAAAAAAACATTGTTGACCCTAAAAATGCTGACCAAAATATCACTGCAATTACTCGAACTGAAATAAAGGACCAAAAAAATATGATTCCCTTTTTATACACATATGTGATTACGTCATAATAAATACCATTTATGTCCTTATTTTATCTCTTCCTTATTTTATCTCTTCACCTAAAATATTTTCATATTTTAAACATCGACAAAGTTTTGCTTCTTGCCAAGTTTCATCTGGGCTATAAATATAATATTAGTTTTTAATCATTGTAAAAAATAATATTAACATAACCTAAATGAAACACGAAAACAGATTTTTTTTTTTTTAAATAATTTTAATGATTTCGGTCCCAGATGCGACTGAAATCTTTTTATTTTCTGCCGTTTTTTCCGTTTTCATGTTTCATTTAGGTCATGTTAACATTATTTTCTACAAGGATTAAAAATTAAAATGAGTTTTTTAAATCAATATAAAAATAATTATTAATCAAAAATTCAATAATATTAATTGACTATATTTATTACAGGAAAAGATCCACATTATTTCATAACGTAAACTTTACACGTCGATCTTATAATTAAAGCCAACAAAAAAATATTGATTACACTTGTATAATACTTTTATTTTAATTATATGAATACCGCACAAGAGTCCCAACTGCTCCCAAGTGTCTTGAGCAGTGAGAACTGCTGCATAATTCATTATATATTGTGTACTGTAAATAAGAATTGTTTAATTTGAATTTGAGATTTTGAATGTGAATGAATGAACAACCGAAAATATACATATTTTTTTATATGAATACCGCACAAGAGTTCCAACTGGTCCCAACCGTTTGGAGCCAGTGAGACTATGGCATCCCCAATTGGGGAATATTGTGAGGCTGAAGGTATTGGGGAGGGGAAGGAGAAGGGGAGAGGAAGGTTGGGATGTACCTGGCTATCTGGTCACCAAAAAGCCATTTCAAGCATCGTTTCAATTCTGAATGGTGGTATTTCACCACGGCGATACTGAGAGTATCTTCCACCCTGGAACGTGCGCATATACGAGGTGTGTTAAAAAGAAAGGTGAATTTTGAATTTTCGCGGGCTGTTTACATTCGATTATCGATTTTTTTTGTTATGTTGGTAAACATACGTTTATCATATGTTAGCATTATCAGCCATTTTGTATTAGTGGTTTGTTTTTGACAACTGGAAAGGTTAGTCACGTTTTTGTGTGTTCTTCGATTTTTTACTTTTAAAAAAAAATGGATCAAAGAATATGCATTAAATTTTGCATTAAAAATGGAATAAAGTGCTCCAACGCACTTTAAATGTTGACTGTGGCATTCGGCAAGTCTACTTTGTCTCAAAAAAGTGTTTATAAGTGGTACAAGCGCTTTACAGATGGTTGGGAAGATGTTAATGACGATGAGCGTCCTGGAGTTGCAACCACGTCAACAAACGAAGAAACATCGAAACAGTGAAGAAAATGGTTTTGGAAAATCGTCGAATCACTATTATGGAAGTTGCAGAGGATGTTGGCATATCAATCGGCTCATGCCATGCAATTTTCTTGAATGTTTTGGGCATGAAACGTGTTGCAGCGAAGTTTGTTCCGAAATTGTTAAATTTTGAGCAAAAGCAACGTCGCATTAGTATCGCTCAGGAGTTGTTGAATGACGTCAACGACGATCCAGATTTGCTTAAATGGGTCATAACTGGTGATGAAACGTAGGTATATGGTTATGACGTTGAAACCAATGCCCAATCATCCCAATGGAAGCGGCCAGAAGAGCCAAGACCGAAAAAAGCACGCCAAGTTCGATCAAATGTGATGGTTTTGCTCACTGTTTTCTTCGATTACAATGGCGTGGTGCATCATGAGTTCTTCCGAACAGGTCGTACGGTTAATAAGGAATACTAAAAGGAAGTTATGCAACGCTTGCGTGAAGCAATACGGCTCAAACGATCGGAATTGTGGAAAAACAAATCATGGATTTTGCATCACAATAATGCACCAGCTCACACATCAATGCTTGTTCGTGATTATTTGACCAAAAACAACACCGTTATCATGCCTCAACCACCGTATTCAGTAGATTTGGCTCCCTGTGACTTTTTCCTATTCCCGCAACTGAAGAGACCAATGAAAGGAAAGCGTTTTGCCACAATTGATGAGATAAAGTCAGAATCGAAGAACAGAAAGGGGTAAGACTCTCACCCCTCGACCATGGAGGCCGTGTATAAATAATATATTTAAATCAAGAAACAGGAATGACGAGTAGCATAAAAATGAGTTGTTGAGAAATGCTATGTATATTGTATATACAAAACCGTAACACTCACAAACGAGGTTCCCAAAAAAGAAAGGCAGTGCCTAAAGCGAAGACTTTTTCCTGAATCCTCTACAAAATTGATATAACCTTCTTAACTTGATCAATAGATGGGAGTAATATATAATTTTACTTCAATGTTCTAATTTTTGACAAGCGATGGCACTCATCCGAAAGATCTACCTACTTACCGAAATTTAAATCATTATTACAATGTTTCAGTTCGTAATTTTCTTTCCTTTCTGTATGACAAACCACGGATAGGTGATACATCCAAAATTCTTTATATTGGTTCCTGGGTATTGAACCGGATTAAATAAATTTGCAACATCGAAAATGTACAAATTCCATACTTTATGAAAATTTGAAATTTATTTGAAGAAAGGTGTTTTCCTGAATTGGAACCTCCTGAGATTGATCAAACCGTACGTGACTTATCCAACGGATAAGATCTATATTGCTTCATAGAATGAACAAACACCACTCCCTTCTATCTACCACAAATAATAGACTGATGTATATACTCTATGCTCCATACTATAAGTAGTCTACGCTCTATGGATATAATATGATATTGGCAATGAGCTATCGGGCGATTGAATCTCTGGGGACAGAGATTTTGTATAGGGGATAAGAATAGAATGAACCACGAAATGATATTAAGGAGATTGATAATATCACTAAGTATACATTCCATCTCTCATCTCATACGTGACGTTTAGAAATATGTTTTCTCATTCAGGTTGTAGTGAGGTTTATTCATATTATCACTTAATTCGGGTTAGGTGAAGTTAAGGCAATGATTTGCTATTTTATTCATATTAATTAATTATTGTAAAAAAAATCACGTGAAACCATCCTTATTTATGTTAATTGTCTACTAAAGATTCTTTACTTTCTCAGGATTTTTTTTAACTAACAGCAAGTGAATGGAAGAAGATGTCGATGACGTGGAGAAAGACATTAATCAAATACTTGTGTCGGGTTATTTCAAGAGTGAGTGACCAACAGAAGAATGTTCAATACGATCTATGAATGTGAAGGTGACCGGATAATTCAACACACTTATGAATCGATACTATTTTAAAAATTGGTATAAAGTCAATAGAGACAAAAAATATATATACCCTGAAAACCTAATCTAACCTAACCTGTCTTTAAAAAAATTAGTAGGTAATGTTGCAATGTATTTATTTAGGTACTGGTATAGATAATTTATTAGTCTACTTTTTTCTTATCTCTTTATACTTAATTATTATACTATATCAATTATTGTACCATACTTAAGTAATTTGGTATACATAATTGACTTATCTATAGTTTTTCCACATAACTTTGTATTATTTTTTTGTCTATATTATCATACTACGGCAATACTTTTTTATTTATTTTTTACTTCACCATAGAACTAAACTCGTAAATTTGACAGCCTTAAAACAGAATTTGTTCCTCGTTGGTTAGTTAATGTTTTCTTGTTTTTTTGTTTGTTAAATAATGTGTGTTTCAAATAAACAAATATTATTTTTATTTTTTAATCATTGAAGAAGATAATATTAACACATCCCAAATGAACCACGAAACCGGAAAAACAACAGAAATTAAAAAGATTTCAGTCGCATCTGGGACTCGAACCCAGGACCTCTACCTATCTGGGGTAACCGCTTAACCAACTTAACTAATGAGACCAGTTAAATTTACGCCATTTACACTGATATCATACTTCATGTTCAAGATTTGTTAATATTATCCTCCATTTTTATAAATCCCATATTATTGGCTGCTATCCTTATGATGATTGCAAAGTTTCATCCAGAACTCAATTGTAATCTGGATAGAGTCTCGGATATACCTACCCGATTTTTATTTATATGAGACGTCTATTGACTTATTTTACAAGCCTGGAAAGAAATATTCAATTTATTTTTTATAACTTATTGAAGTTTGTCAACCTCATTGTAATATTTTAATGATTGAAGAAGATAATAAGAATATAATACGGGATTTATAAAAATGGAGGATAATATTAACAAATCTTGAACATGAAGTATAATATCGGTGTAAATAGCGTAAATTGAACTGGTCTCATTAGCTAAGTTGGTTAAACGGTTACCCCGGATAGGTAGAGGTCCTGGGTTCGAGTTCCAGATGCGACTGAAATCTTTTTAATTTCTGTTGTTTTTTCGGTTTTGTGGTTCATTTGGGATGTGTTAATATTATCTTCTTCAATGATTAAATATTACAATGAGGTTTACAAACTTCAATAAGTTATAAAAAATAAATTGAATTATTTTTATTATTCTAACTTAAAAAAGTAATAACGTAAATTTATTTTTTCTGGAAGTAAAATATAATGAAATGAATTCTTTGAAACGCATATTCTCCCCAACTTTTGGGGTGTTTCATCAGGCGAAACGAAAGGCTCGGAGTACACGAGTACCTACTACTTTATGAGTCGTTTTGTGGTAATTTGGGGTTAAACAGAACAAATCAAAGAGCTTTAGACCGTTTATCTTAACATTAACTAGGTACGCCTTTAATGCTCGCCCCCTATTACCAGTCCGGCCTTCAAGCTGGTACAATTTGTGATGAACTTTTATTATGGAATTAACGAGGTTATGCAGGGGTTTGTAACGTAAATACTGACCCCGAGTCTATGATTGGGATAATTGTCTACGGAAGAGATTGGTGAGAGGATGTCTATGGGAGACGGAAGACAGAAGGCAGCAACTCAACATGGCGGGCGACATAACCTGACTGGAGCGGTCGTGATCGACGGGGGGTTTTTTGGGAGAGATTATGTATTTGATTTTCTATTTTGTTTGACGTCGGAGGGCGTCTACTGAATTTGCCCGAAGTGGGTGTGTTTTTTGTTTTATTGATTGATCGATGGCCGGATTGTGAGGCTATGAAGCCAAACCGCGCGTGCCTGCTGCTTTGGTGAAAATCTCGGAAGAAGTGATGAACGGACCCAAAAGGACATAAGGTAGCATCTGCATATTCCATTGTCTGGACCCCACGGAAGAGGCTGTGGCGGATGGCGCTTCAGAAGAGTCGTCCTAGACTTCTTTTTGGAGATTACTACGATCGGTGAGCATCTGGACCTGGACAAGGCCTTCCATGATGCTGAGGAGAGGAGTCGGACCATGAGAGCCATCAATTATTGTTTGAACCTTTTCGTGTTGGGATCAATCCTTCTCTTTACTCTTTTCTTTGCTAAACCATGATAGACGTGGTTATAGAATCATTAAATTTATGTTCTTTCCTTTTACAGGGGTTTTATTTACTGTATCAATCAATACATCCCACTTCCCTGTGCTTCACCATCATTCTCACCCACGAATCTTGAGATGAGAGAACAATAGCCGTCGTATCATTTTTACGCTACATTATGGCGCCTCAACGTTTTTGTGAATAATATTTAAGATATTATGGACACGGACTCGGGAATTGATGGGTGAAGTTCGTGTTGTGTGATGTATGGATTGATACAGAAATATTATTAATTATATCATAATATTGTTTATGTATATGTGTGCATACATGAGGTCAGCGATCACGCCATTAGAAGGTTGGTAAATATTAATTGTCGTACTTTTTGGCATATTTGTGACATTGTTATTCTTGAAAGAAACGGTAATTATTTTTGCGACACAGGCATTTCCTGGCGTCGGTAACTAAAACTAATGCAAATAAATTTAAATAAATGAAATTAAAATGATTCATGATTTTGACAATAGATGGTGTTGCGTGTACACGATTGTTTGCGTCTCGGATAATTTATAAATAAGTACTTTAATTCTGTTTACAATGGAGATTAACAACATTAACAGTTATTCGAAAGAGGAATTGTCCACTATTTTAGAGGAAAAAGAAATCGTTCCGGAGGCGACTCTTGCGGAAATGCGGGCACACGCACGTAAATTTAACGCGTCTCTTAAAGAAGTTTTAGGTTCAAATAATAAACCCACGGAATCTCAGGTTACGAATATAACAAACAATTATTATTATTCAACAAGTGGCGAGATAGGAGTTTACAAATGGGATTTGAAATATGACGGAACCTCTGACGTCAGAGATTTCTTGTATAAGATAGAAGAATTGTGTAGAAGCAGGAGAACAAAAATAGAGGATGTTGTCCTCGGATTTGGTGATTTGCTGGAAGGAAAAGCAGCTCCATGGTTTCGCTCTATATGTAAAGACAATCTGACGTGGAGAGATCTGCAGCAGTTGTTACTAGCGCGTTACGAACGTGAAGATGCACAAGTGCAGGCGTCGCGTAACTTGTACAATATGCGACAATCATCGGACGAGTCGGTAGCAGATTTTGTCGCGAATTTAAAAATAGCTAACTCTAAACTTGTTGACAATTTATCCGAAATGCAATTAGTAAAACTAGCCAAACATAGTTTATTAAACAAATATGCAAGTGTACTTGCTTCAAGTGACACTTCCGACTTTGATAAATTAGTTGCTGTCTGTGAACAACTAGAAATGTTTACTGCGAAGCCAGCAATAAACAACACGCATAAGGGAAATACTAACACCGCTTATTTTCATAAGAGACTTAATAATCAATCTCCTTCTTCTTCTTTTCCTGGGAATAGAGCCGATTTGAAATGCAATTTTTGTAATATACCGGGGCATACGTGGAATTTTTGTAGGAAGAGAAAATTAGGCAACAATTCTCGTAACAATAGTTCAAAAAACTAAAGTACGGTTTTCACCATCTTGCGTACGAAGATGGGGGGAAATCGGCTGAAGTTTCCGGCAATCTAAGGTGTTCAGGAGCGCAAACGATGGACGCATCTATGCCTCTGGAACACAATAGAAATGACACAAGGCCTCATGTTAATATTGTTATTTCGAATAGAATTTTTTCATGTCTTTTGGACAGCGGTGCTTCTGTAAGTTGTTTTGGTGGAAACACTTACAAATATTTTGTTAATTTAGGATTAAAAATAATTAGTTGTAAATCATTCGTCACAACTGCTGATGGTAAGCGTCAGGATATTATTGGCACAATAGAGGTACCAGTAACTTATAGGGAAATAACGGAAAAAATTATTTTCTTCATAATTCCTTCTCTATCAGCTACGATTATTTTAGGGGTCGACTTTTGGAAACAATTCCAATTAGCTCCGCAATTGTTCCCAAGGGTTGACAGCAGTAATTTGAAGAATACGGTGGGTGAGATTCGAAAAGTTACTGCAGCCAATTTTCTTACTTCCGGAGATAATCGTAAGCTGCAAAAAATAATTAGACAATTTGAAAACATATCTTTTGAAAAATGCGGATTAGGACTTACGCACCTAGTACAACATCATATCGAGACCCCGGGTCAACCGATAAAACAACGATACTATCCTTTGTCTCCAGCACGTCAACGCCTATTAGAAGCTGAATTGAAAGATATGTTAGCTTTGGGAGTTGTGCGTCCATCACGTTCGGCTTGGTCTAGCCCGGTTCTGTTGGTAACAAAGAAAGACGGTTCTGCGAGATTCTGCCTAGACAGTCGTAAAATTAATGGCGTCATTCGGCGAGATTCATACCCACTACCTTATGTATCTCGGATTGTAGATAAGCTAAGGGGTGCGCGTTTCATCTCTTCTATAGATCTCTCGAAAGCGTTCTGGCAAATTGCTCTAGATGAATCTTCAGCTCCTGTAACGGCATTTGTTGTTCCGGGGTATGGTCTTTATGAGTTTACGCGTATGCCCTTCGTCCTAAAAAATGCACCTAGTGAATTGCAACGTTTAATTGATAAACTGTTTGGCCCAGAATTTGATGATAACGTATTTGGATATGTAGATGATTTAATATTAATTTCGGAAAATTTTGAATCGCACTTAAAGCTTTTGCAGAAGGTTTTCTATCGTTTAAAAGAAGCCGGACTAACAATAAACTTAAAAAAAGAGCGAATTTTGTAAAAAGGAGTTAAAGTATTTGGGATATATTGTAGATTCGGAAGGACTGAGAACAGATCCCATTAAAGTAGAATGCATTAAAAATTACCCGATCCCGAAGAACTCAAAACAAATAAAGGCTTTCATAGGATTATGCGGTTATTATCGTCGTTTCATTAAAGATTTTTCCACGATAGCAGCTCCTCTGACTAAACTTACAGGATCAAGGAAAGGAATAAGCAATTTTGTATGGTCCAAGGCAGCGGAAAATTCGTTTAACCAATTAAAAGAGGCACTGACAACAGCGCCGGTTATTAACTGTCCTGACTTCAAATTACCATTTGTAATACATTGTGATGCTAGCGCAGTCGGGATAGGCGGTGTATTAACACAAAATTTTAATGGTGAAGAACACCCGGTAAGTTATTTTTCGCGTTGCTTAAACGTTCATGAACGTAATTATGGTGTTACGGAGCGCGAGCTACTTGCGGTTCTAGATTCTGTCACTCATTTCAGACCGTATGTTGAAGGAACACACTTTACTGTAATTACGGACCACTCGAGCCTACAGTGGTTAGTTTCTCTAACAAACCCCACAGGTCGTTTAGCTCGTTGGTCAACTCGTCTTTCTCAATTTTCTTTCGACGTTGTTCAGAGAAAAGGTAAACTAAATACGGTACCGGACGCACTGTCGCGCATGGAGGTAGCATTAGTGACA
>JAHDVE020003067.1:0-102171 GCA_022606495.2 Halesus radiatus | reverse complement strand
TCGGTAGTCCATATAGCGCTAACAAGTTAAGTTTGCGTTTACGTTAAGAAACAAATCCGTAACGCAAACGCAAGAGGCGAACTCTGCATTTATGAAAACTGTCAAAATGTGTTGTTCATGGGCCATTTAATTTGAGTTAGCTAACGCAAAATATGTGGACTTGGCCCCCTGGACGTTAATGATGGACAAATAAAATAAATGCCTGATGTTGCCTCCATATCAATGCATATTCAAATCGTATTTAGGTGAAATACATAGTTTTTTTTAATTTATTTTTATATTAGAACGCGAAATCAATGTTTAAAATAATTTTATGGAATCCTACCAAACCTAACCTAACTTATACGAATTTATCCAAATAAAATTGTAAAAAAGGCATCAGAATGGTGAAAGCACTTTAATTCACATCGTTATTTATAAAAATAGTTATTTACTATGAGTTAGGAATAAATAAATCGTTGTTTTAATGTACGTAAATATCTGTTCCAGATATAAAGGCGCCTAATGGTAGCTGTGCGGGATTCTTGACCTCTCGAGGAACCCCTGTCCTAAAGACGTCCTTACACGATCCCTTGTTTCGTCCAGTTTTCATGTGGATTGTCTTTTTCTCTGGAATTTTCTATCGTATTTTCCATAGAAAAAGACAACTCACGTGCAATCTGGATGAAAAAAGGGGCCGTGTACGAACGTCTTAAGACGAATGGCATGGCGCCTGGAGTAGCTTTCATTTTGGTGACATCTGAAATCAAATAAAAAAATGTTAGAACAATGGAGAAACCACCATTCGCAATAGAGGGCTCATAGAAAAAATATCTCATTTGCTGTCCTAGTAGGAGGGTTAGAAAATCAGTGGCGAAAATATTATTCAATTGATCATGAATTATCCAATTGTTAGGCATAGTATAGTGGGTAAATAAAAAAAGTATAAATATGGCACTATCTAGCACAAAAGTGGTTAACCCCTACGCGACTGTTTTTCGGGTTGAGAAATTTTTATAATGAAAAATTTATTCGACTATCCCCATCGTTTTTTTTTTAAGCAGTATGTAGACTGTAAACTGTGGACCTTTTAGTTTACTTGTAGGTAAGTACTGAATGAATATTTGAAAGATATCATATGATGTTATTTTCTTTCTTCAGCATCTAATAGCCTAATAAGAAACTCCAGTGAAAGCTATAATGGCTTTAGAAATATGTATACATATAGTTCAGCAAATACGACGATTCTGAATATATAACTTTTATTATATATAATTATACGTAGAATTTATAAATCGTTATATAAAAGGGAATAAAAAATCGTCTCAACAAAACACCTCGCTATATTGGTACCATTGTATTTGGAACATCTGACGTCTCGTGCGCATTCTATTTGTGGATTAGTATGAAAAAAAATATTTTTCGATTTTGATTTGTATATATGCAATATTTGTAAAAATATTATTATTGAAGTAAATTATAGTATTCATGAGTAAATCAATTATCAATGCCGATATTGCTCAATACTATTATGATTCTTTGAGTTAAAGTTTCTAAAAAATGTACATAATTTTATTATTTTTGTTTAGTGATGGATTACTATGAATAGAATATAAAATTATATACGGTAAAGCTCATCCTTGTTTTGAAAAGTAGCGTTTTAACGTCAAAACTGATCAAAACCGACCGGCCATAGATTTGGAGTGTTTTGACGGGCTTTGAAAAATTGTAACTTTGAAAATTATTTTAACTATGAAAACTCGCTTTAGAAAAGAAAAAAAAAACGAAATATAGTAGTATTTAAGTTTGAACGTCAATATAGATAAAAAAAATTAAAAATTGGCTGAAGTTCGTTATTGGTGATACATTGGTGCAAAGTTTTTTTGTAATTTTGAAATACACATTTCAAATACGCCATTTATTAGATGTTAAATCAAAACATAACTATGTGGAAAAAGCGCTAATTTTTGTTGCGCTTAGTTAAAAAACTCATAAGTAAAAAAAAAGAAAAATACTTTCATATTCATAAAAATAAATGAAAAAATATTTGCATTTGCGGAAATAAAATAATATGTTCTTAGTTTGGGTTTTTTCTTTATTAAAAAAAAACCAAACTAACAACCTATATTACAAATACCCATCTTATACAGTTTTCACCTTTGACAAATGTCATTTCACGCTAACATTAAAAATGGCGTCAATTCTTATTCAATATTTACGCGTTTTATATAAAGGAAGTAAAAAAATAAAGGGCATTTTTTAGACCTCCGCGTATGCAAAGATTTTTTATTTATTTTTATGAACTTGATACTATTTTTCCTTTTTAAAAAATAATGTGTTTTTTCTACTGAGTTCCAACTGGAAAAATTACTAATTTGAGATTTTTTTGTATTTACCATGTCACATGGTACTTGGGGTGACATCTATGTACAGATAACCACAAACAAGTCTTAAGAAAGATCCCTGTATTACCTTCACTTTTGCTAAATTAATATTTGTACCTATCCCAACAACATAAATTATTCGCAAAACTTCCTAAATTGAATAAAAAATATTGTCAACTATAATAGCGAACTGTTTTATATTAAATCGCACTAGATATTTTTTATGAAAATTTGTATTCGGTTAGTTTTCTTCTAGCGCGGGAAAACGTTTATTATAACCAAAGCAACATTGTAAATATTTTCATTAGTGATGGATCATAGATATATCACTCAATGATGGAACATTCGATAGATTTGTAATCAAAATATTTCGATAAAAAAGGTTGCATATTTTAATGATAAACACAATAAATACATAGATTCTAAAATTAACATATATATTAACTTTAATTCGATTTTAGGAATAAACGAAACAGTAATGATTTAAAATGAATGAACAATTCATTAAAAATGCTTTCGACTATATAGTCGAAATATAATATTAAAACGAATTAATAAAAGGAAAAATCAAATAATCCGACCGTATTTTTAAAAGTTTTTTGTTTATTTTTGTCTAAAGCTACTAGAGAGAAGACATATTTTACGAAGTGCGGTTGTTTAAAATAGTAACTTTCTACAGTTTTTTTAAATAGGAGTAAAATGTCGTCATTCATGTGACCTTTGTACTTTGATTCAGGAAATAAAAATAGTATTGTCGTCTGCTAAGAGTAAGTTCCATGGTCGTCTGCGTCACAATGATAATTCGAAACCTGTTTCGATTCGGAGATTTCAAGTCATCACTAATCCCGTATAATGTCTCGACCACACAATCGCCCAACGTCCTAACCCGAACTCCTAACCCGGTCCTAACCGAATGAACACATGGAAAACATTCCTCTCGCGGGTGAAGAGGGGAAGGGGTGTGTGGGTCTAGCTATGCGTCCTGTCCGATGGTACTTCGTCATAAATCGGAAGGGTTTTTAGGTTATGTTTACTGAGCGACTTTATAATATATTATTATAAAAAGTTTGCTTATGTATCAATAATAATAATAATTTTTTAAATCTTATGTATTCTCTTATTTTGACTGCAATTTCTAATAGCATTATTATTAAAAACTTTTTAGGGTACAGTGAGGTAAATATGCATATGAGCAGGTCTTTTTCGAGACAGTTTTTATAAATATTAAAAAAAACCAAACTAAGAACCTAAAACCTATTTTATGTATAATACAAAATATTAATTAGACATAAAATAGGTTTTTAGGTTCTTAGTTTGGTGTTTTTCGTAAATAAATAAAAAAAACTAACTTAAAAGCCAAAAAAAAATTAATACTTTAAATGAATTAAAATGCGTGATTATACTTTTACGGTGACTGAAATAATTGTTTCTCATTATAACTATACTAATAAAAAGTGTTTTTCATTAATTTTATTAAGAAAGTTGTGCTTGTATGCATATTTAATCAATGTGATAAACACATTCATTGACGGTGGATTACACAAAATATTTCTTAATAATTTTATATTCATTGGTATTTATTAGGTTTTATATTTTTTATTCAATTAACAATAAACAAAACAATAATATTTTATTCCAACCCATAAAAATGTGTAGTACATTCAAAAGATTATTCTTGAAATAATTTGTCATCAAGACAGAACATTTTAACAGGAAACGGAATGTGTGTGAAAACAAATGTATTTGTGTAATGTTTCGCAAAAACATTCACAGGAGACGCGGCTTAACACAATTTGTAAGCATGTGTTAGCGTATTGAATTTGCATGATAATTTAGAGTTTTCAAAAACATTATTTATCTTACGAAATACAACATTTGGAAATCAAAAATTAAAAAAAAAATTAACTAACCAAATTGATGTACAATATATATATATATACATTGTATACCTGCACACGACTTTTAATGCAAACCTTGTAGTTGAACAGTTAGGGGTTAGAAGCCTCGCCGCTCGCGCTATTGACAGAGCTAAATGTAAAGAGTTTTTTTTTTATTATTTTTTTTATTTTATTTTATTTTATTTATTTATTTTTTTTTTTATTTAATATAATATTTTTTTTTTACAGAGAGTATATAAAAATAAGACATGATTCATATAGTGTAACAAAAAATATAATATAGCTATTCCTCACCATAAAGAAACAAGGTTCTGGTGTTTGGTGAGTGATTATCGCTTAATTAATCAAATCATAACTTAAAATATTGTTGTACAATAGCATGAAAATATGAATTTGTCGTGTAAATTTTGTAATTTATCACTAGTAATAGTATTAAAGAAAATGAAAAGAAAGTAGAAGAAAAGAAGAGAAGATAATAATAAAAGACAAAAAATCTAATAATAATAAAAATTAAAAAAATATTTTTTTTTTAAATTGTTAGAGTAGTTTGAGGTAATTTTTTAATCTATGTTGAAATTCATGGATATTTTCTATAATTTTAAGATCAGATGGCAGATTGTTAAAAAAAGTTATTCCTAGATATAGGTATGTGTTTTGTGTATGCTTAGTATTGAATGGCGGGATTTTAATGTTTTGCTGATACCTTGCGGATATATTAAATTGTAATTTATTTAACGTTTTTTCTTTAAAGATTTGAATAATTGCATATTTTTTATAAATTTTATCTACTGTAGGTACATTGAATATTGTAAAAAGCTTTTCAGTGGAAAATGATGATGGTTTTTTTAAAATTACCTTATTATCAATCTTTGAATTATTTTAAGTGGACTTAAAATATTATCATATGTTCCCCCCCAGCCACTAATTCCATATTGTAAAATAGACTGAACAATTGCATAGTACACTCTTTTTAGGTTTTCTAGTCTAAGAATATTTCTTAGTCTTATAAATATATATATACATTTTCTAATTCATTTAACAAGTTCACAAATATGTGTTTTCCATTTAAAATGCTGGTCTATATATACAACAAGGTATTTAATTTTGGAAGTTGGACTAAGTATTGAACATGCTTGATTACAATTGATTCTGTTGCAGTTACTTTGGTGTATTATAATTTTTATTTCTGGTTTTGATTTAAATTTATTGATAGAGAAAGGAATAAATTTTGTTTTTCCAGTGTTAAGGGAGAGTAGATTATTATCGAACCAATTTTTAATATATTAATATCAGTATTTGTTAGCTTGTTAATAGAATTCCAGTCAGTACCTTCAATTATTATGACAGTGTCGTCAGCATAAGATATTATTTTTTCCGTTTAGCTTTTGCATGAATATGTCATTTACATAGATGATGAAAAGTAGAGGTCCCAGTACTGTACCTTGAGGTATGCCAAAATTACTTGTTTTTTTATGACTAAGTACCTCGTTTATTTTTACCACTTGAGGACGTTTGAAAAGATAGCTTTTTATACATTCCAGAGCTGTACTATTTATTCCAATGTTGCTTAATTTAATTATAAGTTTGTCATGAGATATGCTATCAAACGCTTTTTTGAGATCTATAAAAAATCCAAGGCATTTTAGTGATTTATCTAATGAAGTGTGAATAAGGCTAGTTAATTTTGAAATTGCATCCTGTGTGCTTCTACTTTCCATAAAGCCGAATTAATTTTCGTGAATTATGTATGCTATTACATTTTATAAACTGGTTAAATCTTTTTTTTACAAGTTTTTCAAAAATTTTTGCAATATTTGAGATTACTGAAATGGGACGGTAATTATTAACATCTTCGGGATTACCAGACTTAAATATTGGAGTTATGGTAGTTTGTTTGTAATTACATGGAAATACTCCGCATTGGAAACTTGTGTTGATTATATGCATTAACGGTTTAGAAATTTTGTTTTTAATATTTTTAAAATGTTAATTGTAATTCTATCAAAACCTGGGGCAGAGCCTCCTTTCATGCCGTTTATAATACTTACTATTTCGTCCTCTGTGGTGAGTTGAAATGTTGACATTTTATTTTTAACATCAACATTACAGTCAGGAATTGTTATATTTGGATCTTTGTGTATGAGATTCGCAAGATTTTCTCCTATATTTGAAAAGAATTCGTTAAATATATTTGCAGCTTTTAAAGGGTTCTCTTTGCAACATGTTTTCGAATTATCATGAATAATAGAGCTGATTTCATTGTTTTTATACTTTTTTTGTCCATTATCTCATTTATAATCGTCCATACTCCTTTGTCATTTTCAACCTGTATCAACTTCTGTTTGTAATAGCTTTCTTTTGTATGTTTTATGATATATGAGAGTTTATTTTTATATGCTTTAAAATGTTTCTGTAAATGTTCATTATTTGGTTGTTGATTAGTTAATCTATAAAGAGCTTGCTTATGACGTACGGATACTATTAAACCGTGAGTTATCCATGGTTTTATAGGTTTGAAGTTAGGTAGTTTGGATTTGGATATGACATTATTTGTTGAGTCATTTATGAATTTAGATAATTTTTCTTCAAACATTTTACAACAAACATTGACATCATTACATTGATATAAATCAAGCCAATTTTCTACTTCTAATTTACATTTTAACGTATCCATGTTAAGTACTTTTTTTGAAACATTTTCTTGTTTAAATGGTGGAAAAGTTGGATTACAGAATTTATAATTGAATATACATGAATAATGATCAGTGATAGTTGTATGAATGACAGCGGATATAATATTTTGGATATCAGAAATATTTGTAAATATATGATCTAAACATGAAGGTCGTTGACCTCGAACGTTTCTAGTATATGAATTTATGCACGGTAAATAATTAAGTTCCGTTTTTATTTTTTGGAAAATATTTAAATATCTTCATTAAATCATACATAAATAAAAATTATTGGTCAAAAGGTGAAGTCTAAAAATAAAATAAAAAAGAATTAAAGGAAATTTATCTCAATTCAATGAATAAATTTTTTATTCCCTTTCTAAACCACCTATAGTGCGAGCGCTTATAACTGTTAGTACAAACCTAATACCCTCTTTTTTCATGTATAAGCAAAAAATCAGTAAAGCAGGTTAATTAATATTTAATTAATGAATTGTCGATTTCTATAATTTATCGTATATTTTTCACCAAAAGTCTATGAAAAATGTTTGAAAAAAACCATTCGTTCAACGAACCCGGTCCACTAGAGGGCGCAAGTCGCACGTTGCCATAATAATATATGTGACAAGTTGCGCGTATTGTCAATCTAGCTAGGGTATTTATCTGGCCATATAGGTTATGTTTCAGAATAACTATGCATATATCTATGGTGAATGGTATATCTATGCATCTATGTGTCTGACAGAAGAAAACAGTTTACTTTTCCTTTCTTGTTTACATAAAATGTCTTTGAGTTTTGCGGGTTTCCTGTGTTCTTAACATCTTTTTAAACATTTATAAATTCACAATTCTAATCAGACCCGTGAGTTATAAAAACCAGCTGAGGCAGTTGTCATCGTAAGTAATTGGATAATGAAACACTCGTTTCTTTTTAAATTTGTTCAAATTGTAAAATATGAATGAAATGTAATTAGTAATTAGGAACTCGATGTTTTTTTAAGTCAAATACACAAAATATAAGCATGCTGTTTCATTTACCAAGACTTATTCCATGCTTTTGTTCGTTCGTTTTTTGTGCCAATAATCAAACACGTGTTTATAGTGTCTTGACAATAAAAACAAATTTGGTAACATTATTGTTCAATGAATTTTTTGCCTGTTATCTGTCAACAGTACACTATTGGTGAAGTGTCCAACTGGATGTATACAAATAGATTTAAGCTGAATGCAAGCAAAACTGAATTTATGTGGATTGCATCACCCAGAAGACAGCATCGAATGGGCAATAGTCGAATAACAGTCTTTGGAGTCGATATTATTCCCTTAAAATCAGTTCGTTTTCTTTATGTTTACTTGGACCAATATATTGTTTCAATGATTTGGCGATACGGTAAAGTTTAGTGTATTTTTTCTAAGACAATTGAAATCCATAAAAAGATTTCTTCAAACAGATTCAGACTCTGGTAAATGCTCTTGTAGTATGCAGATTGGGACTACTGAAATAGTCTGTATACTGGTCTGCCTAATGTACACTGCAAGGGGTGTTCAACACCGCAGCACGTCTAATATGCGGTCCACCAAATACTGTCACGTCATACCTCTTCTACGTGATTGCCTACACTGGCTTCGAGTTATAGAAAGAGTTCAGTTTAAAATTTGTCTTATGATATACAAGGCACTGAACGGGCTGGCACCATCATTCTTGACTGATCTCTGCGTGAGGGATAATCTTACTCAGAGGCAACTCACGCTCAGGTTGGCCAATTCTGATGCTTCCAACAGACTGGTTGAACCCTCTCATATGAATGCTGCTAAATTTGGGGACACAGCTTTCAATGTACTGGCTCACATTCTTGGAATGACTTTCCATTTGGTTTGAGGTCAGAAAGCAATTTGGAAAAGTCTAAAAAACATTTGTTTAAAAGGGACTACAAACTTTAACAAGATGTAAAGCAGCACCCTTGAGGTGACTTTAGTCACCAAACGGCGCTCAGAAAAATTGACCATTTATACGAGGTGTGTTCAAAAGAAAAGGTAAATTTTGAATTTTCGCGGGCTGTGTACATTCGATTATCGAAATTTTTTTTTTTTATCTTGGTAGACATATGTTTATCATATGTTAGCATTATCAGCCATTTTGGATTAGTGGTTTTTTTTTGACAACTGGAAAGGTTAGTCACGTTTTTGTGTGTTCGATTTTTTACTTTTGAAAAAAATGGATCAAAGAATATGTATTAAATTTTGCGTTAACAATGGAATAAAGTGCTCCAACGCACTTAAAATGTTGACTGTGGCGTTCGGCGAGTCTACTTTGTCTCAAAAAGTGTTTATAAGTGGTACAAGCGCTTTACAGAAGGCCGAGAAGATGTTAATGACTTTCAGCGTCCTGGAGTTGCAACCACGTCAACAAACGAAGAAAACCTCGAAACAGTGAAGAAAATGGTTTTGTAAAATCGTCGAATCACTATTAGGGAAGTTGCGGAGGATGTTGGCATATCAATCGGCTCATGCCATGCAATTTTCTCGGATGTTTTGGGTATGAAACGTCTGGCAGCGAAGTTTGTTCCGAAATTGCAAAATTTTGAGCAAAAGCAACGTCGCATTAGTATCGCTCAGGAGTTGTTGAATGACGTCAACAACGATCCAGATTTGCTCAAAAGGGTCGTAACTGGTGATGAAACGTGGGTATATGGTTATGACGTCGAAACCAAGGCCCAATCATCCCAATGGAAGCGGCCAGAAGAGCCAAGACCGAAAAAAGCATACCAAGTTCGATCAAATGTGAAGGTTTTGCTCACTGTTTTCTTCGATTACAATGGCGTTAATAAGGAATACTACAAGGAAGTTATGCAACGTTTGCGTGAAGCAATACGGCTCAAACGATCGGAATTGTGGAAAAACAAATCATGGATTTTGCATCACGATAATGCACCAGCTCACACATCAATGCTTGTTCGTGATTATTTGGCCATAAACAACACCGTAATCAGGCCTCAACCGCCGTATTCACCAGATTTGGCTCCCTGCGACTTTTTCCTATTCCCGAAACTGAAGAGACCAATAAAAGGAAAGCGTTTTGCCAAAATTGATGAGATGAAGTCCGAATCGAAGAACGAGCTGATGGCCATGCCGAAAAGCGCATTCCAGAAGTGCTTCGAAGATTGGAAGAAGCGCTGGCATAAGTGCATCATATCTGAGGGGGATTACTTTGAAGGGGAGAAAATGAATATTGATGAATAAATAAATACTTTTTGAAAAAATTCAAAATTCACCTTTTCTTTTGAACACATCTCGTATATAACGTTTTAAAAATTTGTTGTTAATTTGTTGTTTTATTTTCTAGTTAAAATGAGCGAAAAAGATGGAAAGCTCTTCAAAGCAAAGAGGACTGATAGATGGCCTTCCAAAGTACAAACTATGGCTACGTTGTATGAAAAGGAGTGTACTGAAGCTCGTTCTTTACTGGACCAGCTCACGAGATATGTAAGAATCCCTACGTTAATAAATTAAATAACTCTATCGTTAAAGTCGACCTTCTAAGTAAAACTTGCCAGTAGGTAAGATAAAAAGCAGTTCTACTTAAGTTTTTCTTTCGGAACTTGTTCAACCTTGTTTTAGAAGTTGGTTTAAACCACACATTACCCTAAAATAAAATCGGTTAAGGGCGTTACCAAAGGTCAATGGGAGATCTGCCGGACAAAATCATGTTTCAAGTTCTGCGTTCCGCCGCAGACCATGTCTTGTTTTACTTGGACAAATTAAAAAAAAATTTCAGTATGTTATTTTACTACGCTTATGAAAATTATTTTTATTGTTAGCAATAATTAGATAATCCTTTCTTTGGTTATTTATATTTGTTTGGTGGAAATTTCAGTTAAAGGCCAATGAAAGCTACAAATTAAAATATTTTTGATTTTATTAATTAATTCATTACGGAATCCAAATAATAAAATTAATTTAGGTATGTATTTTAGTAGTACCTTCTGTATCCCGATAGGCGTTTTTTATAGATAGATTTTCCTTGGTGTCATATTTTTGTCCGGGATACAACTCTTTGGGTCCTCTTATTTTGCATATTTAAGGGAAAAAGATGCATATATTATAGATTAGTCGTGAGATTCATCTTGTAAATTTAAAAATTTTCACCTCGGCAGAATAATTTGGTTTTCTTGTGAAATTAGCAGTGAAAATATGAAATGACAGTTCACAGGGTATTTTTGAATTTATTTTTTTTTTTAATGTGAATATCGCACAAGTCCCAACTACTGCCAACTGTCCGGAGTCAGTGGGACTATAGCATTCACAATCGGGATATGTTGTGTGGCTAATGGAAGTGGGGAAGGGAAGGAGATGAGGAAGGGGTATCTTCGAAAGTACCTGGCTATATGAATATAGTCACCAAACATGGCTAAATCTAATAGGCAATATTTCGATTCTGAATGGTGGTCTTTCATCAGGGCGATACTGAGAGTATCTGCCACTCTCGAACGTGCATCAATTATACTATATAAGGTGTCCGGGAGTAAGTGAAGTAACTTTGGGAGGTGATTTTTGATTTATGAAAAAAAGTTACGTAGATTTTTTTTTACCTACCTATCATATTAATTAAATGTGAAATAACACATTTTAACCAATGGCAGTACAAATAAACACAGACACGTTGAAGAACTCTCAAAGTGGCAAGCAAAAGATACCGTAATATTGATGAGATTCTTTTTCTGTTATTATAATTTTATTGAAAATGGGCCCACCCACAACATGTCACTTCCCTTGTTACTGAAATCTTCCATTTCCGTGTTTGTTGAGGAGATATTGTCTACAAAATAATGCATCGTTGAATTTAAAACCTTTTCCTACGTTTAAATATATTTAAGTTTTTTTTTTTAAAAGTTGCCCTGGTGAAAGCTTACCTACAATTGCTAATCGAAACCCTGAGGTATAATTGATTTTTATACTGGTACTGTAACAGACGTATTGGCACACAAACGAACTGTATGAGGCGGCTGATCCTGATCTCTGGAGCGGGGCTGGAGGGGAGGGAGTGGCGACCTGTCGTTTCCTTTGCAGGGGGGAACGACAACGACTTGTAAACCTTGCGAAATAACGACAATTGTACTAAAAATCCTTTTGCACAAAACACACTTTTGTGCAAAAGCTTGAGTGCTGCTCTGCGGGCCTTCTCCGTGATAATGCGAGGGTCTGATTCCAGTGAGTGTTGGTAGTCCGGGGGATGGTCCAAGGGTCAGCGGGGGTCAGAAGAAGAAGGCAGATTTGTTTCAAGTAGAGCGAGGTAGAGCGGTCAGGGGAGCAGAGGTGGTGTCGGTCGAAGCGTCACTAAATGACTGCCGAATTCCTATTTTCGGCCTCTATATATATATATATATATATATGCCAACCAGGCGGTACGTCGAGCGCAAAGTTAGCCTCTCACGGCACTATCGACACAGCAGTCTGCGTCGAGTAGCGTCATGAAAGTTCACCCGACATCACCCGTCTCCCTCGCACCACGTCATCTCACTCTGTCAGTTTATTCTCAGTCATTTAAGTCTGAGTGGTCTGTGAGAACACGCTCGTCACAGACTGCCCGTTACATACATTAACAAAGGCGTCGGGAGTCGGAATCGTTTACGAACAGCAAAACAATATTTAGTATTCGATCCGACTCCCTTACAAATTACAACAATATTTATCAATCAAAGAGGCGGCAAGGCGTTGAACACAGGTACATTATTTTTTAAACAAATTTTAATTTTGTTACTTTTTAGGTGAGATAGTCGAGAAATGCCACTAACAATTTTGAATGTCTTTGATTTAGTATTAATTGGTCATGCGTCGCGTGCGGTCGTGTGCCATCTCTAACAAAATTTCATAAATAAGTGCCAAAATACCCCCCTGTTTAATGAGAAAGTGTTTCCATCATACGGCAAACACTAGTATAAATAAATAGCATTTCTAATTTCTTCAAATGCTTGGTAACTTTGTGGCATCATTATTAATTATATAAATTGAAAGTACACTTTGTATATACCACTTTACTTAAAATATATAAATATTTCTACATGTTTCGATAGCAATGCTATCATCTTCAGGAATAAAAAAAAATAAAAAAATAATTTTTTTTTATTCCTGAAGATGATAGCATTGCTATCGAAACATGTAGAAATATTTATATATTTTAAGTAAAGTGGTATATACAAAGTGTATTCTCAATTTATATAAATAGCATTTCATTCACAAGTACAAGCAAATTGCTTATTATTAAAAATAATACAATTATTTCCCAATGACATTATTGTAATAATAATAATAATAATACTTGGACGATTTATATAGCGCCGTTTTTGTGAAAAATCACCTCAAGGGCGCTGTACAAATACTACTTGCTAGAAAACATACTTACCTGGTAGGGCACTTCAAATTAAAACTTAATTAAATTACAATGTTTTGGGCTGAGATGGTATGACTTGACTAATGATGGCTGCACGCACAGGATACATATTAGAAAACACTGTAATGTCATTGTTATTTCCATTTTTTCCCGAAGATTTTAAGCGTCATTAGAGAAAATGAGGTTGCGAATATAGCAATACGGTTAAGTATAAGGACAACCTATTAGCAGTAGGTCGTCTCCTACAGCGTTCTGTATTAATTTTTTTCGATTAGGGAAAGATGGGGTAAACGCACAATGGGTAACGTATTAATTAATTTAATCGTATTGTAAGAAAGTCATCTCTAACCGAGCCGAGCTGCCTATATGGGATTCCTTTACCGACAATGACAAAAGGTACTCCTAATTTAAGACACATAAAGACACTAAAGCTTTGTAAAAAATTATGAGTTATGCTGTGATTTCATAATAAATAACAATTAACTACAACTACGTCGTCAGAAATGGACCACTGTTGTTCGCGTTCATAGGTGATTGAACTCCTTCACTTTGCAGTACACTTTGGAAAATAATATATTTAAAAGTAAAACTTAATGAGCAAGATTGAGGGCAATCAGTCCGACAGCTGGAATGAGGCAGGACGGCAAACAAGCTGAATACTTCTTCAGACAGTAGTTTAGAGTGATGTACCCCACAAGGGAGAAATGGGACACTGTTCTAGGTCCAACCTGCAAACAGAAACGAATCTGGTTACCTAACCTAACCCAACCTCCAAACAGGAACTGATCTGGTTCAGACGGTCCAAGATAGAGGAAGAACTGGGGCCGGGATCTGTTTGCAGGGATCCAAGAGGGAACTCAGTTTACCTTTACACTGCACTGTGTTTCAAGCTGAGATGAAAACCATCTTTGCCTGCGCACAGGAGAATGTACGTATCGGGTACAGAAACAAGAACATAAGCATATGCTTTGATAGTCAGGCAGCCTTAATGGTACTGGAAAGTAACCGACGCGACTCCAGACTGGTGATGTAATGCAGGACTATTCTTAAAGAACTGGTTACCATCAATAAAATAACCCCAATCTGGGTACCGGGGCATTACGGAAGGCAATGAGCGGGCTGATGGACTAGCAAGAAAAGAGGTGGAAGCGCCGTTTGAGGGATCTGAGTCTGCCGTAGGAGTGGCAGCTTGCCACACCAAACTACATATTGAAAGGTGGGTTAAATCCCAGCACCGGAAGGAATAGAAGAGGGCACCCAGAATCAGACATTTCAAAGTACCCATAAACGGACCTAACCCTGATGAACTAGGCAACTACTCAATATGGACAGAAACTCACTGAGGGAACTGATACAACTAACGGGACACTGCCATCTCAGGAGACATATGCAGCTGTTGGGAGTGGAAAACACCAATAGATGCAGGAAGTATGAAGAAGATGAAGAGATTCCATTTCACCTATGGTGCCAATGTCCCGCCTTGATGGGAAGAAGGCTCAGCTACCTGGGAAGATATATTGTGGAACCAAGAGACATAGCCGAATATCCAATGACAACCCTGGTGAACTATCATACGGACTGGGTTACTGTCAAAGAAATAGGGATAGTACAATGTGTGTTTCCCGACTATGCACCGGTGTCGAAGGAATCAATGACGCTAGTTCCTCAGAGGATCTTACATTAAAATATTGGTAGAACAAGAACAGCATTCCCACCTGACGTCTGTGTTCTGAAGATTACAGTCTGTTTGTTAAGATAGGCGAATCTGTCAAACGGACCGCCTGTTTCTGCACAGAGTCAAGGGTTTTTTCAGATATTTCGTGGCTCCTGACCAGAGGTGGCTGCTAAATTCTACAGTGGGGCGCACTTGCAATTTGTACAGGGTCAGCAGTTGCATACTATTAATGTATCTGCAGGCTCTGTACAATACGCCCAGCTTCTGAGAGGCTAGCTTTACCCTGGCTTTGATGGAGCCCCCATACCTGAGCTGGTCACTTAAGGTTACACCAAGCATATCAGGAGGGCTTGTTGGGAAGATTGCTTCCATTAAAGGAGACTAGATTGTCATTTCGATCCCTTTTAGACGTAATCAGACATGATTGGGTCTTTGAAACATTAAATTTGACGAGGTTATTCTTACCGCAAGAGGAGACCATCCATTCTCTGCTTCAAAGCCCTCCGAGTCGTTGGAGTTTGTGTGCCCTTTGGGGGCTTGTCAAACAAACTCCAACGACTCGGAGGGCTTTGAAGCAGAGAATGGATGGTTACCTCGTCTGGGAAAAAAAATCTCGTCAAATTTAATGTTTCAAAGTCATCCGCGTAACAGTGGATTGGTGCACATTTCAAGAGCTCATTGATGTGCAATAAAAACAATGTCATAGACTGAACCGATCCTTGTGGGACGCCAGCATTTGAATTTGAGGAAGAGATGAAACCGTCAGCAACCGTCTGAATCGATCAAAAAGTCGGCAATCCAGGTACACAAGGATACGGGAAGTTCGTAAGAAGGCAGTTTGTTGACAAGTCCTTGGTGGCAAAAAAAAAAGGCCTTAAAAATGTCCAGTGAGACCGTTTGAATCTCACCATAATGTTCCAGGCACCGTCCCCAAACATGCGTCACATACGCGAGATGATCACCGCATGAGCGGTTTCGACGGAATCCGTACTGACGGTCGTTAATAGTTTTGTTCTTCTCGAGGTATGTGAGCAGTTTGTCATTGATCACACATTCCATCACCTTGGACAGAACTAATTTGATCGCTATGGGCCGGTAGTTGGAGCTTTCTTAGGTATAGGATAAATGACCACTTTTCTCCAACCAGAGGGCACAGTCACATTTCAGGGACATTTTAAAGAGCTTTGTCAAAATTGGAGCAATTTCTGCAGCACACCTGAGCAGGTATTCTGTCAGGCCCACTAGCTTTATTAACTTCGAGCCCCTGTAAGCCATGGAGTACATCATGATGCCGGATCCTCAGCTTTTTCATATAGAAAACGTGGTGAGGAACCAACGGCGGAATGGCACCTTGATCATTGAGGGCCGAGTTTTCCGAGAACATTTTCCCTAAAAAGTAGGCTTTTTCGGTTGCGGTGCTTGCTAGTGAACCGTCGAGTCTGGTAAGAGGTGGTAGACTTGATTTGCAGAAATTGCGACCTATGGAGCCCGCTAGCGATCAGAATGCTCTACTGCCATGCGGGCAGACAGCTAGCTTTTTGCTGATCTGTAGGTCGTGCTCAAATTTTGACCTATTGATGATTCTCTTACTTTCTTTGCCAATTTGTTATATACTGATCTGTTTTCTGATGTTCGAGATGTGTTGTAGGCTCGATAAGCTGCGTTTTTTCGTCGAACTGCTTCGGAGCATTGTCAACTGAACCACGGCTTTGAACCTATACCGATTTCTTTAACGGTTAATTGAATGAAGTCATCCATCGCAGATGTGATGACTTCACCAATTTCCTGGTTACATTTGGAAGGATCTGAAGTCTGAAAACAGACAGCTGACCATGGGAAAGCATTAAAGTGAGCCTGCAGACCGAACCAATCTGCTGACCTATAGTGCCACATTTTTCTCTTCAACCTCTCGATTGGCGGTCTGAAGTTAATAGGGATTGATGTCGTCACCAGGCAATGGTTGGATAATCCTAAAGGCGCTGTGACATCAATCCTATAACTACGTGGCTCGGTAGTTAAAAATAGGTTTAACAGATTGGAGCGGTGAGTCTGGACATCAGGAATTCTCGTAGGTTCCTGAACCAGTTCCCCCAATCCATGGCAAAGGGCAAAGAATTCCCCTTATTGGCCACCCGAGTAGGCGAACATGAGAACTTAAACCACGGTTCATTATGAACATTGAAGTTCTCCAGAACAACAAACTCAGCTGAAAGGTAGCGGGGTAAGAGGTCATCAATAGTTTTGTGCAAATGTTTAAATATCTCGTATGTGTCTGATTCGCTGAGGTTTGGTGAGCGGTACAAACACGCATAAAATCTTACCGTACTGGCAAGACTGACGCGCACCCACATTATATCAAATCTCAAATTTTCCAGACTCAACAGTTGTACACAGGTGACGTCAGCTCGGCTATACAAACAAACACCTCCTTTTGGCCTGAACTTGCCTACGAGGGTGAAGCCCGGGCAGTCCAGATAGGAGGCTCAGCTATTTGTGTTAAATAACCATCAAAATTATATACGCACGCCGGGACTTGAAGACGCGACATAGTCTGGATTCGTTGTCGGAGGTCAGGCATACCTCCAAATTATAATCCGAAATGACAACCTTAAAGTTCTCTTAACCTCTAAATGACACGCCACGCGGTACGCTTACGAAATGCACTACGTTGCCAGAACTGGCCTGAATGTTAAAAATTTTGCCTGATGAAAGTATACCAGTACTCTAACAATGGCGTGGCTTACAGCTAATCCATAAAATAATTAATGTTTTTTTTTTTATAACATTTCAATTCTGCTAAAAAAATCGACAAAAAGTTCTGCTACCTATATTTTCTTTTTATGCGGATGGTGAAACAACAGTCACACATAAAAATTATTAATCAGCAGATTTTTTTTAAGTGGAGTAATTAAATTTTTTTTGTAAATCCTGATTCCAGCTCCTGGGCAAGTCGTATAATTCTTCATCAGACAATTTTATGAAGGAAATGCGGGAGCTCAATGAGGCCATCTTTACGGTTATGGAGTTCAATAAAACAGTGGAGAAACTGAGTGAGCATTGCGGTTTTCTTTCATTAATATTTATTTCTTATAGATTCTTTCAAACTCAACATGACAGTAATTTTGGTAAGTCCAAAGTATAATGGAAAGAAAGTCATGTCAGTATTTTGTTTTGCATTGACAGAAATCAAACTTCAAGGCTTTTGAACTGTCAAAGAAACGCTGATAAATACAGTATTTTATCTAAATATGTATAACAAAATTGGTCAAATACAAAACCTCAAAAATTATCCTAGATTTTTTTGATCATCGCCTTCACAACCGTTACAAAAATGAAAGCATGTAAGAAATACCATTCCAAAAAATGTATTATTTGTTCTAAAACTGTTTGTAATTTCAGTTCCAGATGATAATAAATTTGATCTTGATGAAAGTGATTCGGAATCACTGTATTCTTGTTTCGATCAATCCTCTCTAAAATCTCTCAAGGTCAACCAGTGGATAAATAAGAGCACATGCCCTCAGGTGTTATCATCCAAACAGACCAAGCAGGAAGTCTTGCAAGAACAGAGCATTCACATTATTGATCGTCGGGACTCGACTCCTGAAAATGAAGATTTGCAAAAGCATGCTGAAAGATCTACCCATCAAGATGTTAAATTTGATAATGAGGTTCCAGTTCAGATGGAAAAAGATGATAAATCAGTAGCTACAGATGATTTGGCAGTTGAGATTGAAAAAAGTGACAAATCAATCGCTGCAAATAATTTGGTAGTTGAAAACCAGGATGAAACGCCTTTTATTTTCAAATGTCGACCTTTAGAAGATCTTATAGATGGAGATTCTCAACCGATTAGAGGAACCGATTCAGAGTCAGGTGATACTTCTGTCCAGCCAGAGTCTTCAGTGGATGACGATTCTGTGGAAATTTCTACTTCTGAAGACATAGGTAATGATTAATTATTACGGCAGTTTTTTGTCCTATTTTAGGCTTTTATAATAGTATTCACATTCTTCCATTGAGAAATGTACGTTCAAACACGATGCCCTCCATTATTTTTAGGTTCTCCTTCTATTATCACTTCTCCTTTTCTTCTCCCCATTACTTTCCCTCTACTCCCCCATAACGTAGTTAGGGACTACAGAAAAATTATAAGAAAGACAATCGTTATTCTAATGGGTGTTGTTTGAATTTTGCAGCTGAGTTAAATATTCCTCCACAAATCCCTCTGGAAATGAACACAAATATGGACTGCCTAGTAACACATGTAGAGAGCCCTTCAAGATTTTACGTGGTACCCAGAGCAGCAAAATCATCACTCGAGTAAGAAATTATCAAACCACTGATAAATTAAAATAAATCGCATACCGTAAAATGTCTTTTCAAATCATGTTTTTAACATTTATACATCGTCTTCGCTTTTCTTTTTTTTTTGGCTACATGTGCGCAACATTTTATATAGATTGCAGCACTTCAGTTTGTAGTTACTACATGGAGCGAGTGTGCACGACAGACGTTACGGTATTAATACTTGTTGGTGAACTAATTAGTTTTGCACTTTGTAATTGTATCGTAATTTATTTTTCTTTTGAGATCCTTAATTTTATCCTGTATTGCAAAGTATTAATTGCTAAGAACTGTAGCATATAATCCCGCAATAAGTTTATTAGCTCTTGGGAGTGCAATGAATCAGATTTCTGTCCTACAAGTCATAAAACAAGATATTGTTTATTATTTTTATTTCAGCATGTTAATAAAAGACAAAGAATTTAATGAAAGATTTGACTTCACGACCAAGAGTGAGTTGTCGTATAAAATATATTACGCTTGCCTTTACGATAGAACTTGGTCTCGCGTTCAACTGATTAATCTATTAAACGTAAGTTCATCTCGCTATAATGGTAAATACGCCTTCTTTGAATTTATGTTTTCTCAAAAATTGCCTGTTTAATGCATTGTAAACTTATTGGCTTTCAGAATGACACAGACGATGTTGAAGTTTTTTTCATTGACACGGGTACGAAGGAGCATGTTAAATATTACAATTTAACCCCGCTACATGAGGAATTCTATAGTTTGCCAGCGATTGCATATCTCTGTCATCTTTATAAGGTAATTGATTTGAATGTTACACAAAACAGCTCCACCCAATATGGGTTTTGGAATTCCTACTCTTTCAAAGAAAACAAATGTGTCGAATGATATCAAACGTCGTAAAGTCCACAAACAATTTTTTTTTAATTATATTATAATTGATGTAGACAGAATTAAATTCTGCATACCATGATATTTTTCAAATCATCAAATGTTATTTTTTTTTAAAGAAATAATTAAAAAATGTTTGCTATTTTTTCAAACTACGTTAAGTCCATATGGAGATTTGAATCAAATTCAAGTCCTTTTCAGCCAATCGGAGGCAAGAATTGTCCTGTCATGGCCGCCATAATAATATAATAATAATGGCGGCCCACTTTTATAACAAATGTACAAAAGTCCATTGATATTTTATCAAACTCAGTAATGTCCAATCAAAAAAGTTACAAAATGAGTAATGTTCACATATTTTTTATCAAACTTAGTCAAGTCCAAAATATAAATGTATATTTAAAAAAATTTCATGAAAGAAATGGCGGTAATGTGTTTTTATAACCAAAAAGTAGTTAAATACTACCCATTATTTTTTTATTTTTTTTATTTTGTTTATTTATTTTTTATTTTTTTTATATATATTTTTTAATACATTTATTAGACATAATTAAGAACATTGTTTACATGGTTATAACAAAAGTGTATTTAAGTACTAATTTTTATTTTTTATTAATAAATTATCCTTTTAGTTTCCTCTTTTCAAATTTAATACTCCCTAATTGAGAAATTCTCATGTTTAGGGAGGGAGTACTAATATTTATTGTTCACATTTAATAATTTCTACAGTACTACCATGAACTTGATGTTCTGGTGTCTATAATATCTATTCATACTGTTATATTGGCCTAAATACTTACATATTTCCAAATAACAGATTATGTCATTTTTCTCATTTTGTAATTCAATGGACACAAATAATTTAATGATTTTTTTTGTAGGTGACCCCGCTTAGAACAAGCAATGGAGTGTGGACTTTTGCCGCACTGAAATTCATGAAAAATAAAGTTTTGGGTTTTCTTGGTAAAATTATGGCTACGGAATTGTAAGTGTTATTTCTATACATCTTGGCTGTTAATGTCTCAGTATTTACATTAGTATATAGAAAAACATACATATTTATTTTTTATTTTTAGCGTCAGTGACTCCTACGGAGTTTTGCTGAGTATGAAAGATAATGAATCCACAACAATAAATCTTACAATGATCATAAAAAATCTGGCTCATGACCTCAATGACACTCCCGTAAAGCCGGTTTTGCCAAAAACCCCGTCCAAAGGTCAGTTGACTAGTGGTAAGTAACAATTATAACAAATATAGACGGTAACAATGTAATGCAATGTAACAGTACACAATGTAATCTGTCTTCCAGAGGGTAATAAACCAACAGGAAAGTAGTTTTTAAAAACATTAAAGTAAATAGTACCGTCAGCAATAAAACAAATTTCAAGTCATAAATAATATTAGAAAACAGGAGAACTCCCTCCCGACATCGACGCTTTTAGTATTCATTGTGCCAGTCTGACGATGCCCGTGATAGGATGAAACCGGTCCGGTCAAAAATAAATAAGTGGAAAAAAGTTACAAAGATTTTTTAATAAAAAAAAATCATTGTAATGTTTTATTTTTTTCACATAATATTCTTAATTTATTCATTAGAACACAAGAAGCCATTATGAAAATTATACTTCCTAAGTCCCTGTAAGAACTAGCACTGACGAAATCTTCAACAATCATAATATTATGCCAATAAAACAATTATACTATAAACAAAATACTACTTTACATTCATAAATACAGAAAAGAAGACATAACAACAAACATACGTATTAGAAACACTAGATCTCAGAGTCACTAACACATCCAACAAGCAACCACAAACAACATTTGGACAAAAAAGTTTCTTATGCTATGGTACTAAGATCTACAACAAAATCCCACTCTCCTTCAAAATTCAGAACAATAATAAATTTAAAAATCAAACAAAACGCATGTTACATATGGAGATATGAAATAGAGAATATATGAACGCCGAATACAGACTAACACCGAAACCACTCAACTGCACCTGCAAGACACCTCGACGTAGAATATATATTTTTTTCAGCAATCACTTCAATTTAATATAATGTAATTTCATATTTTGTAAATGAAATTCTCAGCACTGGAAATCCCAGTGAGGATATCGTTATTTTTTATTTGTTATAAAAAAAAGATAAAACATTATTATAATTATTACTGTTTTAGCGCACGTGAATATACCACCCACCCAAGTTCTTCAGAAGAAAGAATTTATTGAGTGTGTGGTAACGCACGTAGAGAGCCCTTCTAGTTTCTATGTTTCCCAGGCAGAAGACGACAGGTAAATATTATATCCTTCCCTTATTGTCACCGCAAATCCATTATGGAGGATTTACACTAGTCGATTTAGACTCGACAATATAATATAAATATATATATTTTTTAATTTAATGTAAATCAAATTTAATATTAAATTTGATTTACATGAAATTTAAAAAAAAAATTAAATGGAGTTCTACAAATTAAACACAAAAACAATTATATAAATTGTTGATTCGACAGGTTGCAGATGACTAAAATCGTAAGCTCTAAAGTAGACTGCCTCTCGATTTTTGCAGTATGGCGACAGGTCGCATGCGGCGGGTGACAAAAATCGATTGTGTAAACGGTCAGTTGTAGGCGATCACTCGCCGCATTTTATTTGGCACGTAGCACGTCTGTTCTGCTAAACATTTTTAACAAAATGGAACAACGCATGCGATATTAATCGACTGTGCAAATGGAGTGACTGTGTGGCTAGTCACCATCGACGTGACGTGCGACTAGCCGTACGGCAAAAATCAACTGCAAATCTCCCATTACATGGAAGGGTTCCATGATAATTCAACACACATTTATTTTAATTTTAATAAAATGATTAATTAGGTTAGGTGAGATTAGGTTTTCTAGTTTTTTTTCCTTTCTACCTTTAATGACTTTATATAAGTGTGCCTATTCATAAGTGTGTTGAATTATTTTGTCACCTTTCGGAAGTCATCTTGAAATACCATTGTAAGCATAATGAAAAAGATTGCGGAATGGATGCTTAGATGACTTGTGCTATCTCCCGCGTTTTGCCTTATTCCCTTGTCAGTTGGGCAGTCTGTTTAATAGAGTTCACCGGGGTTGTTGGTTATTTGGCTATCTTCTGGTTCCACAACATCTCTTTCCAGGCATCTAAGCCTTCTTCCCATCAAGGCGGGATATTGGCACCATAGATGAATTGGAATTTGGTGACTTAATAATATTTTATTATTATTTGATCAATTAACATTAAACGTTGATACTTATGATAGTCCATCACTGGGGCAACACTGGAAGTATCTAACACTCTAGTTCAGTGGCGGTTTTCTCTAACGTGCGTTTGTGCAGTGAACTCCCATAAAAAAGATAAGAAAACAAAATAAATATGTATTGTAATTTTTCCACACTTTAAACAGTGCACCATTCAAATCCATTGCTAAAAAATACACTTGTCCGTATAGGTAATACTGTCCAAGAGTTAGTCCAAAATGAATCCCATATGTGCGTTACGAATTCAGCATCTATGGGACTTTCTGTCCTAAGGAAAAGTTCATACATTGTCATTCTCGTCGTGCTTCGGTCTTTTTTCTGTGATTATTGTGTTTTAATTTATTATTAAAAGAAGTTAATTTCTGAAGGTGATACTTTTTATATTAAACAAATGGGCAGTAAAGTTTCTTATGGAAATTATGATTTTCGTATTTAAAAGTATGTTTTGTAATCTACGACATTATGATATATTATTCATTAGCCACGGAAGCTTTAATGAATCGCCGAATTGTTTCTTGTTGCTAGGCCGCTAATTTTTGGTGCAGTGATGTGATGAAATTCCTTTAGATCTACGGAAAATATATATAATACGAGAGAGAGCATAATACAATCTTATTTACTCAGAAGAAATTTTTGTTTTCATTTTTTTTATTTTTTTTATCTCCGATTGAACTTCCGATGAGATAGGCCACGAGCCGCCACTGCTCTAGTTGCATTATTTGCTAATTCGTTGTTTGATTGCGATGATTTTTTCAGTATGCCTGAAAAACTGAAGTCCTACTATCAAGAATATAAGCCAACATTTAAAAATTCCTCTGAATGCACGCAGCCGTTTTATGCCTGTCTGCATGAAGATGTATGGTGGAGGGTATTGGTGATAGATGCTTCTTCTGTGAGTATATAGAAATTGTTTATATTAAAAACACAATATTTTTAAAGGATTCTTCAAATTTAATGAAAATATGTTTCGTAGATTTGACATGCTTTTCCAAGAAATATTTTTAAATGGTTGCAAAATTTTTACAATGAATATAAATAATTTAACCCAGACCTGCCAGTGCTCATTTGTTATGTATTTTATGAAATATCCATTTTGATGAATTTAATTATTATTATGTAGATTTTATCTTGTTTTTTTTTGCTTATCATTGTTTCTGTTAGTTGTAAAAAACAATTTAGGCCATTTCGGTAAAGTCTATATATATCAAATGAAAAATACATGTTACTTACTGCTTGATACAGTTAAATATGGAATCTGTGGTGTCGCTAGTGTAGATTTTAGAATATAGAAAAAAATCTATGGATTTAAAAAATAGTTTGTTTATTGCTCCTTTGGCCAACACACAGTCAAATGCGTAGACCACTGTGCTATGGAAGCCGTTAATCGTTAGTAGTTAGGAGGAACGGCTGCGTGGCCTGTTTCGTACAAAACTTAATTTTGGATTTGAGGCCAAAATACTCACCTAAAGCTAATGATCTTTTTTTTTAATCAAAAAGTGTAGTAAATATCTAGTACTGATTAGAAGTAATGTATTTATTTTTGTTTAACCCCTTGAACCAAAAATAACCCATCTTTTTTTATCTTTTGCTGCATGGTGGGATGTAATTTATACCACTTTGAAAAATTAAAACCACTTGAAACACAGCGGTTTAAATTATGTCCCGCCCACTCCAACGGCTTACTATATCAGCCAATAGATGGTACCAGGGGTGTTAGTTGAAGTTTGCCGGTTTTACTCATAGATGTCGCTAGAGATATGTATACGTTTCTATGATTTGGCATCTATGTCATATTTTTCTATGGACATTAACCTTCAAAAATATACAAGTTACATTCTGCCAAAATAATAGTGTCATAGTTGGTTACCTCAGTGAATATGTCGAGTTTCATTCCAAGTAAATCGCATTTGCGGCATTCGTTGGTTTTCTTATTTCATCAAAAGAAAAAAGCAGTTGAAGCTCATTTGTTGCTGGTAGAAACTTATGGTAAACATGCTCCAGTGATTAGAACATGTGATACATGGTTTCGTCAATTTAAAAGTGGAGATTTCGATTTAACAGACAATGAACATCCTGGTGCAACGAAAAAGTTCGAAGACGAGGAATTGCAGGCGTTATTGGATGAAGACCCAACCCAATCGCAACAACAATTGGCCCAAACACTTAATGTGACCCGAGGAGCAATTTGCCAACGTTTAAAAGCCATGGGAAAGATCCAAAAGTATGGAAAATGGGTACCACACCAAATGAACGAGAGACAAATCGAAAAAACCGCCAAACCGCCTCATACAGCTAAAGTAGTGAAGAACACTCTCAAAGCATTGAATTGGGAAATATTATCGCATCCGCCGTACTCTCCAGACCTTGTCCCGTCCGACTATCACCTTTTCGCATCGATGGGACACTCACTCGCAGAGCAGCAGTCGAATGGTTTGCCTGGAAGGAGAATTTTTTTTTTTGGAATGGCTCCATGATTCGCCTCAAAGATGGGCAAAATGTATAGAATCTGATGGTCAATACTTTGAATAAAAAAAATTTGAGATTCCCTTGACAATTAAGCGTTTTCTTTATTGAAAAAACCGGCAAACTTCAACTAACACCCCTGGTACATACGTACTTTTCGAAGTTTTCGAAATTCTGTGCAACACAAGCATTTTTTTTATTTCAAATCTTGTGCCTCAAAGGGTTAAGATTATGAAATATAGGCCATTAAAGGAATTGATTTTTCGCGATTTTAGAGGCACCTTTAATAATTATTTGGGAGCTAACGGTGATGTAAAAAAAAAAGTTTTACCCTGTCTACTTTGAAAATATAATGAAATATAAAATAATATTTTTTTTTTAATATTAAAATAAGCATTATGGTGGACTTTAAATTAAATTAAGAACGACCAATTTATCTTGGAACTCAAATTTGCCATACATAATTTAAAATATCAACCCGAAAAAAGGTTTTTTTTAAAATGTTTTGTTTTATATTTTTATTTACGTAATCGTATTTACATAGCAAATATGATAATTAAAAAAAAAATAAACCTGCAAATAAGTTACCTCTAAAATTATATAAATGGGTATTTTGGCATCAAATCCAAAATTAAGTTATGTATGAAACAGGCAGCGCAGCAGTTCCTCTTAAGTGGCATGGTGAAAAAACTATCTCTCATATGATGTAAATAACCTTTGTACTTATGTGGGCGAGCTGTCTATTCTCCTGTGTGACCTCAGTCAGAATGTAGGAAGGTACCGAGATGCATGTGGCACAGCGGTGCGTAGAATGAGAAAGAGAGAGAGGGGAAACGTTTTTTTGTTGGTCACCGGGACCCACGGCCATGATTCCACTTAAGGGTAATGAATGAAATATTTTTGTATTTATTTTCAATGTGAGAATGCTGTGTGAAATGAGTGTTATAGTTGAACCAGTCTACCTTTACTGAATTGCTAAAATAGACATATGTGAATCTTCTGTCCTTGTTATGATTTCTTTTTTCTAGGCAGCTTACGAGTTGACGGTGTACTTTTTGGATAGTGGACTTAAGACAAATATAAATGTTTCTAATGTGAGACCTTTGGCTGTGGAGTTTTGTAATGTCTCTCCCAAGGCATTCCTGTGTCATTTGTTTAGGGTTTGTAATTCTACCTTATTTATCTACTTTACCTACTATGTTACAAAGTCATTAAAAATATTATCTTCAATTTGTAAAATTTATTTTCTGTTTTTTAATTTTTAAATAATTTTTGTTAATATTAGGTGGAGCCCATTAAAGACAAGGGCGGATGGACAAATAAGGCGATAAAATTTATGAAAAGCAAAACGCTCAACAAAAAATGTCAACTCTCTGTTGAGAATAAGTAAGTTTTGACTCTTTAATTTGTTTGACTGTAATGTAAATGCAATTTTAATGTATGAATTAAAAAATCTTAAACCTTTGTAACTTTCTTCCAATTTTTTTATTTATTTTCAACTGGATCGGTTTCACCCTATCACGGGCATCTTCAGACTGGTTTTTTATTAAAAAATTGAAATAAAGAAATTCATATTTAAATGGAATTCCACCACGAATTGACAGTTTTAAAATTAGAAATAAATTAATGTGTTTTCAATGATTCAATCCTTTTTAAGCTTTAACCTTTTTATTTTGATCTCCTGGATAATTTTCTACATGTCCATGGACACGTTCTAGTCGTGTACCCTTCATATATGAATGTGAATCAAGCATGCGTTACAAGACAGTTGATATCAAATTTGTAAGTTAAATTCTTTCCTCTGTATCCTCGTAGAGAAATATTGTGATGTTTATGGCCGTTGTTCCCAATCCTATTGAGTAAATGTTGAGCCAAAATTTAGCCTCAATATTGCTCAAATGCGCAACTACGCTCTTCCCAATGCAACTCTCGATTAACTTGATGATCAAGTTTAAGATCGAAACAACTCAACTTTGCTCAACAAAGAATTAGTTATAAAAAGTATCAACAGAGTGAAAAAATGATAGAGACATGTCAAAGGTCGTTTTGTTCGCGCGCTATACTTTGTATTGCGTTTTGTCAATTTTATTATAATTTTTTTTTAATTAATATTATATGGACAGTGAAGATGAAGATATTATAGATATAGCGGAAGTAATGGACGATAATATCGGGTTACACAGGCGGTGACAGGATGTAGATGGAATTGAACATCAAATATTGAATGATAAAGTTTTATTTAACTGTTTAAAATGTCAAAGACATGTTTTTTTTATGTGTTTTAAATAAAATCGAAGATAACCAAAGTTATTAAAAGCTATGTTTTGGATTTTTTTTGTTGTCCATGCTGGTTTCCTGTGAACTCACGGAGGAAAAGCGTCAAATGTACGAAACGAATGTACTTTCTCAGCATTAGCTACAGTCAAGCTAATACTTTATTTCTCAACATATTTTTAACACATGTTTGTAAAACATATAATGTTGCTTTTTATGAATTACAGTATTTAAAATAGATGACGTTCATTCATAATAAATACAATATTAACTCATCTATGATTTAACATTGAAAGTTTTTATTTTAACGCCATTTTATTGTCTATGAAAGTAGGCGGGCACACTTACACATCATATTATCACAGGATGATTAATGATGAAACAGGTGAATAGCAATACAACATCCGGCTGATCTGTGCCTCAGATTGAAATGTTGGAAACAACTTAGCCCCATTGGAAATAGTCCAAAGAAGACTGATTAAAATAATTCCAAAAAAAAAATCTTATTTTTCTACCTGCGAACGAATTCTATTCAACGAATTTAAAGTCTTAGATTTAAATACAATATACCAAAAAAAATCATTACTTCAAATCCATAAAGAAAATCTAAAATTCGAGTCATTGAGCACCAGGCCGAGAACCACGGGACAAATAATAATCCCTAAACTTAATACAACAACAGCTCAACACCATTACACATATTCTGCCATAAAATGTTTTAACGAACTTCCCAAAGATATACAAGATGAAAAAAATTACGAATTTAAAAAAAAAAAAACTTAAAATACATTTTACAAGAAACTAATTTTAGGTGTATATTATAAGCTCACTTGGAAAATATATATATATGTTTATATACATACATGTAGATAAATTTTATTTAAAAAAAATCCCTCTATTTTTTTTAAAATTAGTGTATAGACACCAGAACGCCAAGTTCATGGTAGTACTGTTGAAATTATTAAATGTGTAACAATAAATATTAGCACTCCCTCTCTGAACACGAGAATTTCTCAATTAGGGAGGTATTAATTTAAAAAAAAGAAACTGAAAGGATTATTTAAATAAATAAAAAACATTTTTAGTACTTAAATACACACTATTATTACCATGTAAACAATGTTCTTAATTATGTATAATAAATATCTGAAAAAAAAAAAAAAATCATAGACATTTTTGAACTCATAGACTAAAAAAAAAACGGCCGTTAGTTTGTTAGTTTCTGAATTGCATAAACGTTTTGCCTTTTCTCACTTTTGTTTTGTTTGTTTTCCAGTGTTCGAACTAAATTCGAGGTATCTAATGCTGTCATACTCATTGTAGACTCGATAACTCTCAACATCACACTTATCGTCAAGAATCTCGCACAAGAACCAGACGAACCGAGCGCGGTACCAAAACCAACAATTGATTCACCCAACCTGGAACAACCGACCACAACTATCCATCGAGTCCCAGCAGAACCAGCGCAAGTTAAAGTTGAGTCACCAGAAAAAATCAATATTGGTAAATCAGTGACTTCAATTTTGCCGCAAAAACATGTTGGTACGCCGCCACCATCATTGACCAGTGTTAGTACAGACACATCAATACTTTATAATAATTTTAATTCAATTATCCCAATACAGCCAGTAAATAATGTTAGTACAGTACCGTCAAAGCATTCTCCCGATGGTTCAGCGCCGCCAATGCATTCTCCCAAAATTTCAGTGCCGCCAGCATATTCTCCCAATGATTCAGCGCCGCTAATGCATTCTCCTAAAAATTCAATGCCGACAATGCATTCTCCCAAAATTTCAGTGCCGCCAGCATATTCTCCCAATGATTCAGCGCCGCTAATGTATTCTCCCAAAAATTCAACGCCGACAATGCATTCTCCCAAAATTTCAGTGCCGCCAGCATATTCTCCCAATGATTCAGCGCCGCTAATGCATTCTCCCAAAAATTCAACGCCGACAATGCATTCTCCCAAAATTTCAGTGCCGCCAGCATATTCTCCTAATGATTCAGTGCCACTAATGTATTCACCCAAAATTTCAGTGCCACCAATACATTCTCCCAATATTTCAGTGCAGCAAATGTATTCTCCCAAAATTTCAGTGCCATCGATGCATTCTCATATTTCAGTCCCGCCACCAATGTATTCTCCTAATATTTCAGTGCCACCGCCAATCTATACTCTCAATGTTTCAGTGCCGCCACCGTATTCCCCCAAAAGCTCAGTACCACGTATGCATTACCTCAATAATAATAAGAGTTATTTGCCACCAAGATTTTCTCTTAATAATAATGTTAATAAAATTCCACCAAAGTTACATCTCCATAGTAATGTTGGTACTGTGCCACCAATGTGTTTTTCAAATAATAATATGAATACTATGCCACCAATGTTGTCTCCCAGTAATAATGTTAATACATTGCCACCCAATACTTCCGTACCACAAATGTTTTCTTCCAATAATATTATTTTTAGTGGGCCACCAAAATTGCCCCTAGATATTCTTTTTGGTACATTACATTCAATGTTGCCAGGTTCTTCTAATTTTTGCGATAGTACTTCAATGTTTCCTTCAAATAAAGCGGTAACATCTACAACGCCACCGTGTAAAAATATTAGTTCAGATACTCAAATATTGCCTGACAATAATGAGAGATTAGTGATACCTCCCAATAATGTTAATACGGGTATGCCGAAATTGCCTTACAGTATTGTCAGTCCTTCCAAGGCACCATCAATATTGCCGCACTCTCGTGATGATGGTACAGTCAAACAAATATCACCTCACAATAACGTACAAATGGTGCCTTATGATTGTACACAAATGCCTCCAATGTTACTGCCCAATAATAAGGTTAACTCAGTGATATCACTGCAACACCCCGTTAGGGATGTTAGTATAGAGAACTCAGTAGTGTCCAATAATAATTTTAATTCAGGGACATCATTGTACGGGCCCGTAAATAATATTAGTGGAGACAGCCCCATGGTGTCCAATAATAATTTTAATTGGCAGACGTCAAAGTACCATCCTGTAAATAATGTTAGCAGGGAGAACTCAATGGCGCTCAATAATAATGTTAACTCAGGGACATCAATACATCACCTTGCAAATGATGTTAGCGGAAAGAACTCAATGGTGCCCAATAATAATGTTAACTCGGGGACATCAATACATCACCTTGCAAATGATGTTAGTGGAAAGAACTCAATGGTGCCCAATAATAATGTTAACTCAGGGACATCAATACATCACCTTGCAAATGATGTTAGCGGAAAGAACTCAATGGTGCCCAATAATAATGTTAACTCGGGGACATCAATACATCACCTTGCAAATGATGTTAGTGGAAAGAACTCAATGGTGCCCAATAATAATGTTAACTCAGGGACATCCATACATCACCTTGCAAATGATGTTAGCGGAAAGAACTCAATGGTGCCCAATAATAATGTTAACTCAGGGACATCAATACATCACCTTGCAAATGATGTTAGTGAAAAGAACTCAATGGTGTCCAATAATAATGTTAACTCAGGGACATCAATACATCACCTTGCAAATGATGTTAGTGGAAAGAACTCAATGGTGTCCAATAATAATGTTAACTCAGGGACTTCAATACATCACCTTGCAAATGATGTTAGTGGAAAGAACTCAATGGTGCCCAATAATAATGTTAATTGGCCGACGCCAACGTCCCATCCTGTAAATAATGTTAGCATAAACAGCTCGATGGTGCCCGACGATAATAGAAGTGACATAGTGATATCTAATAATGATGTTCAATCAGTGACATCATTGTATAAACCTAATAACAGTATCATTAATCCAGTAGTGCCTGATTGTGGCGCTATTGAGATAGAAATGTCGCCTATGAATAATAATGTTAGTATAGAGAAATCTTTGTTGCCACTTGATGAGAATGTTAGTGCAATGTCTTCAGTGCCAATAAATGATGTCGGCATTGAAGACACTATAATGCATGACGTGATAACATCGGAGTCAAATAACTTTACCACGGAACTGACCGAGAAACCAAATAATAGTATTAGTGCCTTGATGCCAAAGTTTTCTTACAGTAAAATTAGAACAGTGCCTTCATTGCTTCCCCACTTTTGTAATGTTAGCACGTCGCCTTCCAGGCTGCCACTCGATAATAATAGTAAAGTGCCTTCAAGGGTGCCATTCGATAATAATAGTAAAGTGCCTTCAAAGCTCCCACTCAATGATATCAGTAAAGTGCCTTCACCACTGTCATCGGTCCAGAACTGGCCGACTTTAGGGTCACCTAGAAGAAATGACCTGAATCGCTATCAATTTTTGGGGCAGGTGCTTGATTTAGACCTTCCCGCTGTAAATCAATGAGTTATTAATTAACTAAATCTATTCCATATTCCGTGCTCAAATTCAGAGTAAAAAAGCTTGCGTGTCTTTCTAGACAATGACAAATTTAATGCCGTGTCAATAATGGTGAAAATTATCGAGCCTGTCATTGGTTAGAAAAATACATCTGAAGCTTTTTGGCTCCTGTTATAAGTTACTATTATATTGTTATATTTTTATTATTTCATCATTTATCATATCTTCTTCGCTACATCAATACAAAAAGGAAAGATTGAGGTTATGATGTTCGCACCAAAGGAAGTTTAAAAATTATCTATTTTATGTTTTAACATCTCAATTGTAAAATAATTTTGATGAAAACTTAATCTCGAGTGATAAGATTGAAAAATACAAAATCATTTTTTTTATTTTTTATTTTGGCCTACGATGATATAAATTCAGTCAAACTTGGTTATAACGAGCACGAGGGACCGGTTTATATCCGAAGAGGTTTAAAAAAATCCTATGTACCTACCTCCCTACTTCTACTACAAATATATTCACCAATGTATAATATATTTACGAGTATTACTTATTAAATAAAAATATTAGACAAGTAAATGCTCTTATTGATAAAATTAATGATCAATGATTGTTTCGAGGATTTCGCTTCTATGATTTTCCATTTCCCCATTTAAACACGCATTATAAATCTCATCACCTGGTTCGAGGCTTCTAAGAAAAATATCACTAAATTGTCTATCATATTACCTATCACTTGCTTGCACTATTGTTAAGTTTTCGATTGTAAAATTTTACTTGTTACAAACCAGTAATACACAACCCGCTGCCCAATTTGTGTGGTCCGCATGTCCAGTTTCGTTCGGCCCACTTGACCACAGTGAAAAATCAAAAGGTTTCTGGTGATTCTTGACAAAATTTAAAAATAATTAGTTTTTATTAATCCACGACGCATGTCCCAGATGGAACAATATTCTAAGAATCGGTTTGCACCATACGAATATCAAAATATCCTCAGAAATGTGAAATCAAGAATTACGCTCAGAAACCCCTCCCTACTCAAAAAATTTAAAAAATCCACCTGTAGGTCGTGAGCTGCGTTTGATAATAGGTAAAGCAGAGCCCCTCTGCTAAAAAGGTTGTGTATCACTGTTATAAACTTACCCTACGTAGGGATGAAGGTACTCGTACATTTTTATTGGTTTTAAAATAAAATTGAGTTGTAATACAAAAGAAGTGTAAAAAGGGAACAAAATTGCAAAGCCCAATTTTCGCATGACTTTTTTATAACAATTTTACATATTGCCCGATGAATACGAATATTTCACATTGCCGACAATCTTACATAAGCAGTGTAATAAAAATATTAATCGGTCCCTAATGGGATTTAAGGAAATTCCCGCCAGCGTCCGCCCCGCTCGCTGCCGTACTATGCCGCTACCTCTCTCTGCTATTACTTCGAGAATTGATTCGTAATCAGACTTAACGAAGTATATATGTATCTTGAAAATGTGTTGACAAAATTATTTGTTCGGTACATCAGCGAAACGTCCTCATTATAACTGCCAACAATTGTATAGAAATAAGTCCGAACCAAAATATCATTGGGTAATTGCTCATTATAGCTGTGAACTCGCTATTGCCGTGATCTTTATAACCAAGTTCGACTGTAATTATGTTTTAATATATTTTTTTAAATTGTATTAAAAAGTCACCAACCGCGTCCGTATTCGCCGTAAAACTGCACATACCACAAAAAGCAGAAAAAAAATTGCTAACTTTATGAACAAAGCATTAATTTATGGAAAATGTTTTTTTGTTCATAAATTTACAAATCTTCTTTTCTCGCAACTTTTCTTGGCGTATGTACAGCTTTACAGCCTCTATGAACTGCTCACCCCTACCTGATGCACTTTTTTTATATTGAATAAACTAATTTTAATGTATCGTACTGACACTTTGAACTATGATTTTTTTTTTTTTTTGCTTATTCACACAGAAAAAGAACTGTTTCTGCTAAACAATTTTTGTTGTGGAAAATCAGAAAAATTTTCAGACTGATTGCCACCAAAATAAATATATTTTTTACTACAACAGCTGTTTTATGAAATTACTACATTTTGTAATTGAAACAATACATGTTAGATACACTTTACCATTCAAATAAATCTCATTTGAAACCACATATTTATTTATCATTCTTGGCTAATGCTGGGTTCTAGGTTGGAACCCTGTTTAACAAAGTGGAAAGCAAGTGTCTATCCCATTCAGCTATTGCCCTAATAAATCTTTAACCCTTAGATCCTATAATAAATTTTTTGAGAAGTTTGTTGTACATTTATTCACCGTTCAATAAAAGCATTATGTATATCAAATACCCCTCTCAGAACAGACATCGTCTAGTGAGACGGGTAACATGTATCTACATCAACTTATGTGCCAATAAACAACTGGGTTGCCGGCAATGTAAAATTATGCTCCGGGAAACACTTTACAATACAGACGACATTTCCAATATTATTCTGCGTAAAGAAGACGAATGAGAGTCAATTCAATAAGAACAGAGTTATTACATTTTAAACCCGTCGGGAGATTTAAATACAAATAAATCTTCCAATAGGTGTTCATTTCCGTATAATGTATCATTTTAAACATATCACTTAATATGGCTTGACATTTTTTTTTATAGTCACGAGGAACTTCCAAAAACAACCGAGGCTTTGTCAGTAAATATAAACAGTCCGAGATTAACAATAATACGTCATCTGCCTTAGAAAACGGCAAAAACATTATTCGAGGACGAGCTATAAAAAAAACAGCCCCTGCAAATGACAAAATTATGTTAAATTCAATAAATAGCGCCCAATTTAAAACGTTAGAAGCTGATTTCCAAGGAATAAGCTTAGGATCACCCACTGAAGGAAAAAATGGTGTAAAATCAAAACAAAGAAAGATCAATGTTAGATCCAAACCTGGACAAAATAGTGTAACAACTGATTTAGGAAAGTCCAACGTTACACCTGGGCTAATAAAAGACAATGTTACACCTTCAGAAACAACATTAGTAACATCTATATCTGCGAGAGTTGTTAACATACCTGTGGATGATGTCGACTATAGTATATTGGGTAAGTATTTTCAAAATTTTAATGCTTATTTCAAGGGTAAACTATAGCCATTTCTCATGGGTCTTAAAATTTTGGGTTCAATTTACAATCTTGTCTACGGGCTAAAAATTGCGCTCTGGAATTATAATATTTGTGACTTTTTTGTAAAAGCTTATTACAGTTGAAAGAGAGAGTTGGATTTTTTGAAGTAGTGCAAATTTGTGCAACTTTTAACTTTATCAATGCTAACCTTTTTAACGCAATATATTCTGTCACACGCTATATTGACACCATCTGTTTTTATGAAACTTCATAGATCACAAATGTGACATCCACCTACGGGTATAGCTTCCGATAGACCACATATGCGACAACCAGATAGATCAGGTTAAAAAATCACATATTGAAAACTTACTGCTTTGTAGATCAGCCGATGGGGTCAGAGTTGGAGAATCTGAACCTATCTAGGGCTGCTCAGGGCTTCACCGCCAATGATGAGGCAGAGGTTTGCGCACATTACCAGGGCCCCCCGGATACCACTTGCTTCAAGGGAGCCAAATGCAAGAAGAAACACGAATTGCTTCATCGGGGTCAGTTCTTTCTGTATATTATTTATTTCACTTAAATGAAATTGGCTACACAGAATATGCATCTACAGTCCGTCGAGAAAGTGTAGAAAAATATGGAGGGCGCTGCAATCTTTTAAATGGTTTTAAATGGCAACACCAAATGGTTCAATGGAAACATACTGTAACTTTAAAATAGTACTATGGGACAAGTGAATGTTTTTTACATGAACATCAAATATTACCGTGTTCAGATATGAGTGGTACTTCCCGAAAGGAGGTGATTACATCAGACTTTGTGTAAATATCGTAGAAATATAATGCCCACAGTTACACCAGCGCCCCTAAAGGTGCGAGTTAGCGAAATTGTGTTTTTTCATACATTTTAATAGATTTTCTGTCAAATATATTCTTAATAAATTGTAGAAGTCGAAAATTCTAATAATAAATAGTAAGTAACCTACATAAGATTTTACTTATTTTTCGCTTAAGTATATATATATATATATTTGCTCATTGCTCTAAATTGTTTACAAAGAAAATAAAATATTTATTATAATAGCAATACACTCTGGAAGCCTATAGCCCGGGCCGCTACAGGCGGTAGTGTAACTTGTTTCCAGTATTTTGACGTCTATGATATTTAATTACACGCGTAGCTTTGTAATAGTGTTAACAGTGCGCCAGCAGTGAGGCTTTAAATGTTAATACAATCCTAATAGCCTCTTTTAAAAATATATATATACATAAGCAAAAAAGAAGGTATCTGCTCTGTGTCAACTGATTGGTGGTAAAGTTTTGCACTGTTTTGGTTCTCTGATAGATTAGTACTCTGGCTAAGAGGGTTCGAATTGTTTAGCCATTAACCAAAACAGGTATGGATTTGGACGATTTTTGAATTCCAATTAAAAAAATCAAAAAGTCAAACTAACAACTGACAGTCCGCTTTAGCGATAGGACAGTGAATGGCCAGGCACTTATGCCAAAAAGTCTTGACGCTGAACATTTTGCTTTCCTCCTTGTAATGAAAATGTGACAATATTAAAAGAATGGCTTGTTTACTGCATTGGGATTGTTTTGTTTACATTACATGATATTTACGTACATGATTATTTTAGATGGTTGGACCATAAAGAAGATATCTGCAATAGTGGACACCAAGAATGAACTGAAACTCCCGCCCCCCGATACCCTCATCACCGTCTCCATGACCCAAGTGGAGTCCTGCTGCTCCTTCTACGGCCATATCCTCAGTTCTGAAGAGACCGCGACTCCGGGATCACGTAAGGGTCATTTCTTTTCCACCCAATTATGTGCTTTGTTATACAAAACTAACACGTTATCTAATGATTCCTCATTTTTATTCAAGAACTATTGTGTGATGACCCACATGGAATGCCCGAGCCACTGCAGAAGCTCTTGAAGACGATGAACGGTGAGGCGGCACTGAAGGCCCTGAAGCCCTACAGCACCCTAGAGGATCTGCCCGGGCTGGGGGAGCTGGTGGCCGCCCTGTTCCCCGCGGATGAGCTGTGGTACCGTGCCAGGGTACTGGAGGCTGATTCCCAAGAAGTTGAGGTAAGAACTAGCAATGAATTGGAAGATGAACAGTGACTTGACACTGAAGGTTCTGAAGACCGCATGTGCCAACATGCATGACCTGGTGACCGCATGTACCAACTCAACCTCATTCACCGTTAGAGTGTGGTGCAGCGCTGTTGCGCTGCAGGCGTTAGTCACATTAATTGTGGCGCAGCGCTTAGAAGCTGTATTCTTCAGTGTGCGTTTGTCGGTCTTCGGAAGATCAGGTGTTTATTTATTCCATGTGTTCCATTTGAGAGTGTTTTGCCGTTGGTGTGTCTTGATAACTATATTTATAGCTTATCCTGTTATAATAAATTGAATCGATATATTTCACCATGTTGAATCTTAGTTCTATTTCGGATGATGTATCAAATGACAGCAACATTACGGACGACGAAACCTTTGATCTGATAAATGGAGACAACAATGACGGAAGTGCCATTATTGGACATCGTAATAAAAGAATACAAATAGAAAGTGAATTTTCTTCATATGTTCCCTCTGTAAGAAGGGACTACATGGGTTTTGCACAGGAAAACACAATTGTGAAGTGACATATTTTTATATTCTTTACTTTTTTTAATATATCATATTTACTAGTTGTTGTAGTTTTTTATTAGATTATTTTAAGATACCATTCTTTATATGTTTAATTGTAAAAATAATTTTTAATTATTAATTATTTTTATTGAGATTTAAAAACCTCATTGTAATATTTAATCATTGAAGAAAATAATATTAACAAACCTAAAAAAATAGCTGCCTATAATATGAGATTAAAAATGGAAAATAATATTCACAAATCTTGAATTTGAGATATGATATCGATGAAGATGACACAAATTGAACTTGTCTCATTAGCTAAGTCGGTTGAGCGTTGCCCCGGATAGGCAGAGGACCTGGGTTCGAGTCCCAGATGCGACTGAAATATTTTTAGTTTCTGTCCTTTTGTCCGGTTTCATCATTCATTTAGGTTTGTTAATATTATTTTCTTCAATGTAAAATAATGTTTTAAAATTTATTTTTATTTTTATTCACAAAATATGTAGCAATTTACATATGTACCTATTTATTTAATACCATATTTTTATTCACAAAATATGTAGCAATTTACATATGTACCTATTTATTTAATACCATATTTTTATTCACAAAATATGTAGCAATTTACATATGCACCTATTTATTTAATACCATATTTTTATTCACAAAATATGTAGCAATTTACATATGTACCTATTTATTTAATACCATATTTTTATTCACAAAATATGTAGCAATTTATATCACCTATTTATTTAATACCATATTTTATTCACAAAATATGTAGCAATTTATATCTATTTATTTAATACCATATTTTTATTCACAAAATATGTAGCAATTTACATATGTACCTATTTATTTAATACCATATTTTTATTCACAAAATATGTAGCAATTTACATATGCACCTATTTATTTAATACCATATTTTTATTCACAAAATATGTAGCAATTTACATATGTACCTATTTGCAAAATAAGCACAACACTAAAACAGTTAATATTTATAACAAAAAAATTATTCATAATTTTCTGTACCACAAATAATTTTATGTAATATTGTTCAGTAGCATTGAAAGGTGTGAAATAGTTCTTCTAGTGATTATGAAGAAAAAAAAATAGTAAGGGATAGTCATAGAAAAGTCCCTCTTTGAAAAATATTGAAACTTTACAAAACCTGAATACATAATATAAATTCACCTGTAGATTAATTCTTACAACATTTTTTTTTTTAATTGTACAAACAAAGAATAAAGATGATTGATTTGATCAATTTTTTTCCAGGTGTTGTACGTAGACTTTGGCAACCGGGCGTGCCTTCGGTACGAGCAGATTGCTCGCCTGCAGCCGCTGTTTGGAGAACTGCCCGTGCAGGCGGTGAGATTTGTGCTCGGGAACGTGCGGATACCGGCTGACCCCACCGAGGCCCTGAGTGCTGCGCAGGCATTGTTCGAGCTGACGCAGAACAGGCGGCTGTACGCTTTGGTGCTGTGAGTATGAATATGTATAATAATTCAGTTGTTGCAACCGAGTACATCTCATTCGGCGCATGATCCCAGTGACTTCTTCTTTAGTCATTTCCTGAGTGCTGTGCTGAGGATCGTGACTCCCACTCCAATTAAATTTCGCCTATATATTGGCTGTTTTTTGGTCAAAGGCATTTTTCTCATCTTTTTAGTAAAGAGATTTAGGCCTTAGTTTAATCATAAAGGTTATGCTTGATAGCTGAATAAAATTTGGTAAAACCGAGTGGTATCTGTCAAAAATTGACAATGGCATTAATCGGCGATCTGTGATAGTGTAAAGTGTGACAATGGGTCAAACCACTAGACCTAAGTTTGTTTGCCAAAATATGTAGATATCGATGACCTCTGGCTGTGCTGAAATAGAAGTCGGCTCTGTGTCCAGAGGTTGGGTTTCAAATCTGGGCAGAGACAAGTAAAGAATTCAAAATATATCATAATAAGAAGATACTACCAGTATCACCCCGGTGAGTATGGGGCACCCTGTGTTGCGTCGCGCAGTATCACTGTGCCTCCAGAGAACCGGTAGAGTAGGCAGTCTTCTGCAAAGTGCTCTTCAGCTTGGACCACTCCACATCGTCGGCTGTGACCGCACCGGTTGCGGTTTTACCTGCAAATATATAAAAGTTTCTTTTAATTTCAGGTCAATCGAAGTAGACGATCTCCACGTCATTCTGTATGACTCCAACGCAGATGACGTCGGAATCTTGATGGCCAACATGAATCTGGTGGAGACAAAGGAGTATAAGGTCATCAAATCTGGTGACAGAATCATATCTGAAGATGCCAACCGGCTGAATAAGACAGTCAGATGTGTAGAACAGAATAAAAAAGATGTCATTCTGCATGGTGTTCAGTTTAATGGGCTGTTTCCTGGATAGAGTATTAGGTCATCGTATCTGGAGACAGAAGATCTGGAGACACCCACCACCTGAACAAGACTGATGATCAATTCTGACAAATAAATTAAAATCAAAATGCCAAACATACATATTCCTTGCATAGGAAATTTGATAAAAGAAATATAACATTTCATATTGTATCTAAAATTGTTTCAACTTCTTAAATTATACTGTCAATTAAAACTTATATGTTTTTTTTGCTCCAAATATATTACTTTTGTTGTTGTTGTAAAATTGTGCCTTTCAGATAAAATTCTGACCCAAATTAAACTTTTTGATATTGAATTACAATATTTTCATTTGACCTTAACTGCTAAGCATTATTGCACGTGCTATTTTCCTAACTTGTGTATGCATATTATCAGTGGTATGCATTGCTCTATGACCAAAAGTAGTCTGTATGTGGTTTTTCAAGGTCGGGTATGAATTGTGCATTGAATATTTTATTATCATCCGCTGATTGTTATGGCCAAAAGAATAAATGAACGTTTAAGTTCCTTACTAAACTATCACTTTTAAAAAATTTTGATTTCGTGGTTCATTTTTTTTAGGGTAGACACAGCTTTTCAGCCTTTATGGACTGCACGCCACTGCATATTATATATTTCAAATGAATAATTATAACTGTTACTCTATAAGATATCCATATATATATATATTTTTATCTATTTTAAGCTTTCTAGTAGCCGAAAATGTTTCATAAGTCATGCCTTTCAAAGAAAATAATTTCAAATAGGTGCATAAATTTACAAATTATGTACATGTTTTTACCATCATAGGAATGTTTGTTTACGGGCGTTAATAAATTAATCGACTGAATAAAATACTTTGTTTATATTTGATTTATGGCATTGTGAAATTATTGTAATAATACTAATAAAATATATATTATATACATTGAAATCTTTTATTGATTTTCCAGTATTCCTGAAAATCAGAGCTGAAACTAACAAAATATACGAACCAGTCAAGTGCTTTTTTTTCCAGTAATCCAATAATACTCCTAGCGATTAATTTACGGTTGAATAAAAAATATTTTATCTATTTATTACTGGTAATGATTTATTATAATATGTTCAAAGATATAAATGAATTAATAAAATAAAAAAAAACTTCTAAATAAGTAAATTACCGCCATCTGTTTTCCACCAGATAAAACAATTATGTAATAGCACCGCAAAACTAAAACAAACGTTGTGTAAATCAACTACTCAATTGTAGGTACCAGTAATACAGCAACCAAATTTATTCACTAGTCACCAACAGATGGCATTAGCGTATTCATTTTATTGCCATAGTTTAAACATTGTTACCAGAAAATAATTATTTTATTAGTAGGTACCTTACATATAAAATCTGTCATTGTTCACGTAACTCCTAATTTATTCAAATATGTTATTTTGTACATGTAATTTTACTGTACGTTTTAACTATAAACTACATATCAACATCGTATTAGATGAATTAATATTATGAACAACGATTAATATTATTTTTTTCTATACAAGTACCCACCGAAGGGAATGTCTCCAGCAGTCACCATTATTTTTTATCAATCAAAAATTTCTTTTCTCAAAAATATGTCGTAATAATAAGTAATGGAAAAAGTTTCTCTCTCGATACAAAAATAATCACATTGAGGAAAATTGGAAGTTCTCGGAACAAGGTCCTACCCACACAGCACACGGCTACTTATCATTTATTGGTTTCGGAAATTAGCAATTTTTGTTTCAATGGAAAAACCTTCGGAAGTTTTTTGTTTTTTTTTTTTTCATTTGGATTGTATAAATCATAAACTATATAATATTATGAAATAAATATTACCCATTCCGAGATTACCTCGCCTTTATACCGTAATGATGTTAAATAATGGATAAAGTTTGATATCGCCAGGTTCTTATTATGGGTTCATAATGCTGAACTGTTTATATACAAGTTTGTCATTTATAATTTTTTTTTCAACGAAATGTTTATTTTGTAGTACCTACCTACTCCTTATATAAGAAATGTGAAAAATAATAAAATTGTGACGATTTACGCAGGTATCAATTTAAGGGTAAATGAAACGTGATGCGCGCTCACAGATTGCGCTAATTTAAACATTTTAGAAAAAAAACAGTTTTAGTACGTAATGATTTTAAATATTGAAATGAATTGTTTGTTGGCGGGTGTACGTATGGATTAATTTATTGTAGTTTTAGCTAAAGTCCTTTAACAAACTTATAAAAATACAATATATCATTGTAATACTAAGATTGTAATACTGAGAACTTAAGAGGAACTTAATTTTGGATTTGAAGCCAAAATACTCGGCTAAACCTAATGATTTTTTTTTCATCAAAAAGTATAGTAAATATCTAATACGGATTAAAAGTAATTTTTTTTTATTTTTGTTTTACATTATGAAATATAGGCCATTAAAGGACTTGATTTTTCGCGATTTTAAGAGGCAACTTTAACAATTATTTGGGGGTTAACGGTGATGTAAAAAAAAGTTTAACCAGTCTACTCTGAAAATATAATGAAATATAAAAAAAAATAAATAAGCATTATTGCAATACAAATTTGCCGTGCATAATTTTAAATATCGACCCGAAAAAAGTTTTTTTTCAAGTGTTTTGTTTTTATTTTACTCACATAATCATATTTATGTAGCGAATATGATATTTTTTTTTTAAATTACGGTAAACCCGCAAATAATTTACCAAGGCGCCTCTAAAATTACGATTTTTTTTTCATGGCATATAATTCATCATTTAAAACAACAATAAATATAATGCTTCTAATCCGTACTAGATATTTACTAAACCTTTTATTAAAATACATATATATATATCATTCAGTTTGGATGGGTATTTTAGCCTCAAATCCAAAATTAAGTTATGTATGAAACAGGCAGCGCAGCCGTTCCTCTTAAACATTAAGCTTACGATAAAAATTTATTCCATTTCATATTCCGTGTGTACATATGTCAACAAACAATTAATTTCAATATTTTAAAACAGTGTGTGCAAAAAGGTTTTTTTCAAAAAAAAAAAATTTTGTACTATCTGTGAGTCCGTATTGTTTAACCTTAAAGTCAGAAATTTTCTAAATAATCAGTAACATTGAAAACCAACTAACAAACCATCATGCTGATTCCCCGAAGGTGTAGCCAGAGAGGATAAGCCACCGCACAACTCTGTTGTGGCACACATTCCTTGCTTCATTAACATTCATACATCATCTCCTAGATACATTTCTGTTATTCTGACTCTTGACATGACTCGACTCAAGTATTTGATTCACTTGACCACGCCATTTTAGAATTCACTTACGAGTACACTCCTAACTTCGTGCGAAATCCATCTAAGTGTCCCTTTCTTAAACTTATTCATTACGCTTAGATCAGATTTGCATTCTTTTCGAATATTCACATTTGTAATACGTCCATACATATTTTTGCCACACACAGGTCTCAGCGATCTTATTTCTAGAGCATTCAGTCTATTTTGATCATATTTAAAAAAAAAGGTAGTGATAAAGAATTTCGTAAGTGTTCCTATTGCCCGGAAGTGGAACTACTGTAACAGCATCTCCAATGTTGTACCTGTCTATCCAGATTGGGTTACTAAATGTAAATATAGCTACATTCATTTCAAGGAACGTTTAGATTTAAATAATAGTTTCAACAGGGTTGATGGGTGCGTCGACGGTCCGGTAAGGAATCGACATAAACCTCATTCGTGATACTGACAGCCCGTTGTACCATATATTTTTATTGGCGCCAGTTCATAACGCGGGGGTAAGCGGGAGCGGTGCGATGCAATTCTAGTATACAGCAAACGGTACGAGGTTTCAGCGCCTTTTCGATATTATCGCGTCACCGCCGATATCACTTAAAGAACTTTTAATTAACCTTTTTATTAATAACGTTGAAAATCGCTTTCAAAATAATTTTACGAATTTCTTAATTAGGTACATCGATCAAAAAAGCATTCGGAATAAATGTAAAATTCCACAATCTCGTCGTTACTTGACTCACTCGACAAAACAGAAATCTGCAATACCGACAGTTTGATGGCTATAAATATACGGACATCTGAATACCCCTGTGCGAGTCCACGCAAGGAGTTATCGGGCAACATTAAAAGCATTTTTCTATCCTCGGTTTATGCCGATTCCTTACCGGACCGTCAGGGAGCGGTCAAAGACAAACATTCCGGCGTTACGAATAATCTGAAAATATTCTGAGTTCCTTCTACTTTCATCAATACCTTCGAACTACAAATGTTCCTTGTGCAATGACTGAGGATTTGGCTAGATCAGTGATGCACAATCTTTTTAGCCGGAGGGCTGATTCACCAATTATCAATCTGTTCGTGTATAAATCTAAAATATCACTAGATACCTATCGAAATTATTGCATTTCATAATAATTTTATGTCAAATATTTAGATGCCATATCATATTTCTGGGTTCTAACCTTCTCTTCTCTATGGTCTATTTCATGCAACGAACCTTTCTATGACAGAAAGGAATTGTCGTTCACTCTTACTCTATTTTTATTATATTTCATTTCATTAGTATTCACAGAGGTCAAAGAGATGCAGCAAATCTGTCAGGAAAATGTCCAAGAGTAATTTGTAGAACAAAAGTCAAACAGATGATGTTGTATCTGTCATCGTTCAGAAAGTCAGATTAATAACAACAACAATACAGAAATTCTAAATGTTTTGTTTGATAGCTTTTGATAGAGACAATCGCAGAGCAAATAATGCATTAATACGCAAGGGGAAGAAACCAAAATAAGAGGCAGGCGTGCCGCCAATTTTTATTAAAACAGCAACTAGTTAAAATGGTTCGGCTTGTTTATAAAAACCGAATATTTCGTTAGAGTATCAGGTATCATTTTTATAAATGTTTTATGAGTTCCTTACCGCAGTCAAAATCACGCGACAAAAATGAACTAAGCTGGTGCCAAAATGGGTGTCACGTGACCTTTGCCTCCAGCCGTCGAAATCGTACTTAGGGCAAGTCTATTTATTAATTCTGATGTCAGTGGTGACGATTCAGATTATATTCCATTGATACTCCAGTTCCTTGTTCACAAACGATTTTTTTTTCAATATGCCTACAATAATTTGTCCCCCTACAGTTGTTTAAAAAATCTTTTTTTTCCACCAGAATTGCCATTTATTGAGCCAAGTGAGCTGTCTGAAATGGCCCGCGGGCGGCACGAAAAGGGCTCGCGGGCCGCTGGTTGTGCATCACCGTGCTAGAAGAAAGAACCCGCGACGCCTGTGTGGGAACTCGACGCATTGAACCACTAGCAAACTAACCGTTTTTAAAAATAAGTATCGGAACATGGTGAAGGTTAGAATGTTTGTAGATACATATTGCGAGACAAAAATACCAAACACTCGGCGATAAATGTAGGTAGCAGTGGCATGCAGTCTATATAGACAAAAAGGCTGCGCCTACCCTAAGAAAAACAAACCATCAAAATAATACAATTACAGATAGTATCATATGTAAGTAAGAACTCGTATGCTCATTTATTCAGTTGGTTGTGTTTCTCCTACGCTACCCTCACCTAGTAATTTTCCTTTTATTTTGAATGTCAAACACACAAAATTTCATCAAGAAGTACCAACATTCTGCTTAAAGGGGTTTGAAAAGAGGGATGGGGGTGGTTTTTCAAAATCTCATGTAAACAGTGACTTTCCTCTTGTTTCGAAGGTCAAGAGTGTAAAATTTCATCACGCTCGGATTAAAACTGTAGATTTGTATACAAAACAAACACACCCGGCCCGCCCGGAATATTCTTCTTTATATTAATGAGAAGAAGATGGATAATGGGCATTTTCAAATATTCATTTACAATTCTTATCAGAACTTGAAGAACCTAAACACAGCCTACCTTTGGTCACAGAGCAATGCACGCCAGCAATGCAGTTGTGCAGTGATGAAAAACTATCTCACATACATTCGTTGAGAGGAGGTGGTGTATGTTTTTTGTGTGTTTTTAAAGTTTTGACCTATAAATACTCGTATATCCGCAGTGGAGATGGCCATGACAGTTGCTTTAGTCGACTGTTTTTCACGTCTGTGCGCTCGGAATAATCGATTAGTTTTTGTTGCAGTTTATTGCTCACTGGTTTTTAGTTTTCTGCTTGTGCCGTTGAAATTAAAACGATGAAAAAATTGACTGAACCATAGATAATGGAAACAACGGAGACGGGCTATGCACCACTATTAGGATGAAATCACGAGCAAAAAAGTTTCGCCAACACCATTCACCCAAAATGGTGTTGGCGAAAATCGCATATACGCGCTCCGTCTTGTTTTTACTTACACACCACACACATAGATTTCATTGGATCGGAGCTTTGATAGTCCGTGCAGTTTGGTCGTAGCTCGGCGACAGTAAGCACGGTTTCATGCATTTTTTTTTAAATGATTGAAAAAAACATTGATTTATCGATAAGTTACTTAACATATTTTTATTTTTACATATATATCATTTTAGCAATTGACAAAAAGGTCACTGCTCAGTTATACATGCCGGATTCCGGAGTGCAGCTGGTTTTCAGCAGAGCCTTTAGAAATCAGATAAAGTTAAAGGTATATCTCATATAAAATCTCTATTCTTAAATAAATATTAAAATCACCAAATCACTAACACAAGTATCAAGTTTTCATTTCATTACTTATCAATTATGATGTTGTGCGGATGACTGTGTAGCCGGAAACCATTCGCTGCAGAACTTCTAGAAGCACTGCAGCGATGCCGATCTTCGAATAGATAGCGGTATTTCATTCCAAAGTTTTGTTGAGGAATAGCTGTAAATACCCTCGAGTACAGGGGCTCCATGTCTGGGGAGAACAAGTAAATGGTCTATTTGGCGAGTGTTGTATGCATGAGAGTCACGGGACCACTGCAGTTTATCAAACAGATAGGTAGACACCTCAGAAAATATCTAAAATATCTCCCATTGTTTGTAATATCTGTGGACTGATCATGTTAGATATACTTACAATTCTTGAAGAGTCCTGGCCGCCTTTGAGAAACCCCCCCACTTCTGCCGGCCTCCCGGTGTTGCCCTCCAGTTCGAGTCTGAGTACACAGCACAAGGTTTTTATTTCTTTAGGTTTCCTGACGTAAGTTATTTTACGGAGTAGAGTTGTTAGTCCCACTCCAACCTTCCTCATTTGTCCGGGCTTAGGACCGGCTTCAGCATCAGGGAAGACGTTCCCTAGCTGAAGGTGGACTTAACATTAGTACGTACCCAATTTTTTATTTTTTTATTTGGATAAAAACATGTAATATACATTTTGACAGTGAACCAGTGAAGTTTCCGCTAACCGTATTTTTTACAAAAATATGAATAATATATGTGAATGATTATTGGAAAGGACAAAAATACAACACTTTGATAGGGAAATTGAAAAAAAATAAATAAACAAATCGTGTATTCATTTAAGAAATATTAAATAAAACAAATATATACATAAACAAAGTTGAATAAGAATATATCATCCTGTCTCCGTGGTTGAGTGGTTACGATCCTTGGCTACGTATCCGAAGGTCGCGGGTTCAAATCTCGGCGTGCGCAAGTACATTTTGTTTGATTAAATTGTGTTATTTCACAATTTATTAATTCAAAGTAATATGTAGTAAATTTGCGGTACGTTCCAGAGGGGTAGGTACTTTCAGTATCGCCCTGGTGAAAAACCACTAAACCACCACTTCAGAATCGAAGCGTTGCTTGAAATTATTTATCCGTGTTTGGTGACTAGATCTGAATAGCCAGGTACTTCTCCGCCTTCCTCTCCCCCATCTCCTCAATTCCTTCACCCTCACATCATACCCCAATTGGGGATGTCATAGTCTGACTGGCTACAGACGGTTGGGAGCAGTTGGGACTCTTGTGTGATATCACGTCAAAAGATAAAAATAGGTCATCATAAAATAAAGAAGCTAAAAAATACATAAACTTACATAAAGCTCTATGACACATAGCTCGTAACTAAAAATGCGATTTAATATTTTCTGTTATGGATTTAATAAATTGTCCCGAGGATAGATGAAAATATCAGCAACTGAAAAGATGTTGTATTTTGTGCGTGTTATTCTGAGAAATGAGTGTTTTGTGTAGTTTGAGTGTGGGATGTGGAATAGTTGATTTGAGCGTGTGCTTCGTACTGGACAGTGGAATGTTTCCTAGAAGGTAGTAATTGTCAACAACGTTGTTGATAATTTTTAATAGGAATTTTTGGTCGAATATGTTTCTTTTGTCTTCTAGTGTTGATAAATTATGGAATAATGAGTCTTTTCATTGTTCGGGTGTTCGGTAGGACTTAAAATCTAGGTTTTTGAGAGCCTTTTTTATGCTTTTTTTAAATCTTTTAATGTCAACATTATATTTCGGATTCCAAATCACTGGTCCAAATTCTAATATCGAGCGAACAAATAAAGCATATAGTGTTACGAGTATTCAAAACAAAATTATTCAAAAAATCCTATCCGATATAAAACATAATTTCATGTGCATAGAAACAGAATTTCAGGACATTTTTTCTGTTAATCCTCGATAGCTTATTCAGTTGCGGTTTTCTCCTCTAGTTATTTAATTCCCTTAGTATTCAGTGAAAAACCATGTGTACAATATCATATAATTTTCTCTTGCTCTGTTGTTATTTGTAACTACTTTATATTTTATTATTTACACCCTTAGTTTCTAAATTGTTATTTTATAATACCTGCTCATGAATACTTTATGTCATAGTTTTAATTTGCATATTGTATATATATTATAATAACAGATATACTATGTAGTACATCTGTTATTTTGCAACTATATTAGGTTAGGTTAGTTAGTATAAAGCGCACTTCAGGTGAACCTTCACAAAAGTGCGCTATAGAAATTTACTATTATTATTATTAATCACATGTAGTGAATTATTATGTAACTGGATGGTTTAATCACTCTTATGGTGAATCCTAGAAGTTTGTAGGACCAGCCACAGATGGAATTTATGTGTGAGAAGAAAAACATTCTCGGCTTTATTATTATTACTAAATTCTTTAGTTTACTGCAACTTTCTAGTTCTACGCAATTGCTTTTGTATGGGAATATTAGGGGGTTAAAGATTTTTTTGAAAGATATTGTGTTACATTTTTCTGGGTTAAGGAAGAGCTGGTTGTTCTTACTTTAAATTCGAAGCCTATTAATATCCTCCTGCAATTCAAGGCTATCATTAACATTTATGACTCTTTTTATAAATTTTAGTATAATAAAATAAACAATAGAGGTCCAAGATGTGATCCTTGCGGAACTCCTGATGGTATATTATTGACTTGACTTCTGTTTGTGACATGTGATTTGATCCACCTTAGAAGGTCCCGAATTAAGCAATTAATTCATTAATAAGAAATACTTTATATACAACAATGTTTAATATATAAATAAAAATCAACGTTTCGATCAGGATAGACAGCATACTAAACAATAAACAAAAAGTTTATTAAATCATATGTTTGGTAAACAGTGGAGAAAAATATTATTTTTAAATAAAAATACTTCAAATTTATTCATTAAAAACATACCAAATACTATCCAACCAACTTTTTATATTATAATAAATTTAGAATAATATGTATTTTAAATAACACGGAATAAGATGATATTTTAAATAAATCAGGGTTCTATGAATTAATTTGAAACGATTGTTACTTTTTATATAGGAGAGACTTCAAGAAATTTTATTATTAGATTTAAGTAGCACATTAAGGTATTTAAGTAACAATAATTATTCTGAATTCGCCAGCCATATTTTGGAAACAAATCATTCTTTGGACATAAATAAAAGTTTAAAAAAATTACATTACAAATATAACTGGTTTGCAATTAGATAAATTTAAAATTTTAGAAATTAGAAAATTGTTAAAAGTCAATGAAATATTTTAATAATTATTTCCTTTTTTTAAAATGGCTCTCTTAAATTTATTTTGACCTTAATACTTATATTTAGAATATTATAAATATAAATTAAAAAAATATGTTTAGCATTAATATATTATTTTTTACGCCTTGCTAATTCTTTGATTTTATTTTTTATTAATAATAAACATTAATTCCTTTTAATTTCTAATGTAAATTAATTATTTAGTATTATAATTTTTTTTAACATTTTTAATTAATTACTTACCTACTTTAATCACTTATTGTTAAAATTTTGTTTATGTTTGTAATTTGTCTATTCTTACACTATTATTCTCTATGTATATCATTTGTCTATAGTTGTCATTATTTTTTCTACACTGTACATGTATCCTGATGAGGGAAGCTTCGCTTCCGAAATATGTTGATATTTATATATTAAACAGTGGTCTTGTATCAGACGCATATTCATTCCAAATTTAAAGATGTTAATAAGATGAGATGAAACGATTACCCAGCCGTGATAAGAAGTCTTATCACTGTGCACATGTGGAATTCGCATTGGTTTAACCAATTCATTTGCTTTATGGTTTTGTTTTCATATTTTTACAGGTCTCTGTGCATTCCTAAAATAATATCACTGTTCACATGAGAGATTCACATTAATTTAATCGAGTCATTTATTTTCCATTTTACGAGCTTCTTAATATTCGTAAGATGATGTATCCTCGATAAGGGATACTATTACTGTACAAATGCGAGATTTACAATTTGTTTTAATGGATTAATCTGTGTTATAGTTTTGTTGATCATCTTTGAGGGCATTTCTTTCCTGAAAATAATTGCCCCCATTAATAATAATTACCTCTAAACGTGGAACAGATGTTGAATATTTTTTAAATAAATAGAGAAACAACTAGTACGGAGAGTCAGTTGTCATTCAAGAGCCGAACAAGTCTTTTACTTAACTTGCGTTCGCCTTACCTGAAACCTTCCATCTGCTGCCTCGCCAAGCCTCTGAACTCTGCCTGAGGGATCCTGGGACCTACCTAGTTAGGAGTAGCCGGCCCTACTCGGGCTCGCCAGGACCAGGATCAGGCAGAGAACAACCTCATACAGTGCTCTCACTGTAGCACTGGGTGCGAGAGACCAGAAGAATGGCACTACTATAAGGCATCCTCGGAAGATATTGAACGTATTTGGAACCAGCGCCCTATATTTACAGTTTTTGTGCACGCAGGTGTCCAGAACCACATTTGTCCAGTACAGGTCTACACAAAGTATTTCATGTTTTTTTTATTAATAATGTCCCCCACAAAGTAATTATAAATTTATTGAGGATATTAATTAATCTCGATTTTAACGACGACATTGATGTGTTGATAATATTTATAAATAGTATCGAAATGAAAATTTGGGAAAAGTTATATACTGATACTCGTCTTTATACCTATGTCATTGTCATACAAAAACTGTAACGCATGGATATACGCTAATGTTGTGATTTATTGCAAAATACGTAAGTAATTAAATTTTTTTTGGATTTTAACAACCGGTTCGCCGACTTTCGTCTAATTCTAATTCCAGCTCAATAGTATTGGCAAAGGCGGGGTGATTCACTCTCCGATATCATAGTTGCTTGTGTCATTATTAGTTCTGCAGTTGCTGCACTTGATGTCCGGCCCCGCGTTCTAACCGGTTCGTGACCTATCTCATTGGGAGTTCAATAGGAGGTTAAATAAGGATTTCACCGTTTTCACGCGAATTACGCCAAATTCGTAATTTTCGGGTGAACAAAACCTGTAAACATGTATGTAAACTATTGTATATTTTAAATATATTTTTGTCTATGGTTTTGACTAGCTTGAATAACCATAAAATAGAACACAGCTAACTTTAACGCACAATTTCACAATATCGACATTCTTCACAATGCCCTTTCAAATAGTAATACGTACGACCACAAATTGTGATGTACGCCTATAAAATGTATCGAGAGCATCTCCTGTCCCGATCCTATCTTCCTCTTACTCCCCTCCCTTTCTTCTTATTTTGTTTTTTGTAATAAAACATATTTACTTAACCACTTTTAGCATAAGAAACTTTGTTGGCTTACCTTTTGTAAAACTTCCTTTTATATAAATCTGTATTAAAAGCTCTTTGTTTCTTACAAATATATAAATAAATATCGAAAACGGCACGTACTGTAACTCAATTTCGATTTAAAAAAAAAAATAATAATAGTATAAAAAAAAACATATAAAAAAAATTTGCACTACTTTGGTTTTGAAATACCAAAAAAGGGAACCTAACACCACCTTTATTGCAAAATACTACCGTTTTTGCTGAAAAATAACCCAATTTTCCCAAAAAAATAACGTGAATTTCAGCGAAAAATAACACCTGTCCCAAAAAATAAGAGAGGTTACGATGGATCTCTCAGCGGCAGCACTGTATAAATTTTCCCAGTACCACTTGTTTTTGTTCGTGCATTCTCACCAAACAGGTATCCGTTACACGTTTCTTCTTCAATATGCCCCCATCTACTGAAAAACGTTATAAGTTGACACTTTGTATGCACGGAGGTAGGTACTTAAGCATCTTCATAAAGTCATCCTTTCCGCCACCCGGGGTAGAATCAGTCACGTGATATTGAATAAACAACATCAACTCCATCGAAAGTGGCACTTTTCTCTATCCCATTCTCTCTACTCTCAGCGCTTCCTGCGCTCGCAGTTGACTGCTGTTGACAATAGATGGTGCCTAAGTGATTCCGGAAGCGAACGGGAAATGGCGGCAAATGGCCCGTAATGGTCGCGCCGGATGCGGATGTGGGCTGTGCTAGAGTATCGCTCGCGGTAAGTGGCGCCAATGTCCAAATTGCAACCATCATTTAATAATTCGATTAAAGTCAATAAACATGAAATGTAATGAGATATTGGAGCTCTGTATACTTTTTAATAACATTATGCCAACTGGTTTCGGCAGAACAGTACCTTCGCCAGGACAGATAAGACAATTTATTTAAGTACGTATGGTGTAAGGTCTATTCAGTATTTATCAGCACTGTGCAGTGCAGAACAGTATAGTGCAGGAAAAGCGCAAACGCGGGTATTCACATTACACCGTTCAGCACAGCACAGTACCAACGCCAGTACGGCTGTCAACAGAACGTTAGTGTCCGCCATATTCAACTCTTATTCAACTAATTATTTGATGACGCCAACTGACGAAGATGGCGGTGATAGCGGTATGCGCTCATACTAATTGCGCAGGCGCAGACGTCACAAGCAGTCACCAGCACTTCAAAATATTCTAGTCGACAATCTCGACTGGTGCTGGCCCATGCATGCGCGGATACTTTACGCTTACGTACGCTATAACATGAATGTGTTCATAGATAATGTGGGCAATTGATGTTATCGTGTCTGTACTGTACTGTCCTGCAATCCTCGGTGCTGTTAAATGTGAATAGACCTTCAGTCGTACGTCAAACATTTTTTTGTCGATATTTTACTTAGTCAAAACGAATTTGGCAACAAGTTGTTGACACTTTTTATACAATTTTGTATGGATACGAGAAAATTGGAGCGTCCCAAATTCTCCAGTTCATAATACAGAAATTGTGTGATATTCTAACTGAGTTATAAATCCTAATAGTTACCCACACAGCAAGATCTTTGGCTGGGTTGTTCAAAGCGTTGGGTTCCTACCCAGACGTTGCAAGTTCAATCCTCTGCTATCTAAGTCCTTCATCAATGCCCAAGAAACATTTTCTGTTTATAATTCTGATAGTAGGACCATATACAATATTGGCAGGTTATCGGTAACCTGAGAATTTTCGCATAATTTAAAAAAGGGATTGGTGCATTGGTTTTACCATTATCATTAATTTGAACATTTTATTATAGTAATATATATATATATATGTAAATAAATAAAATAAATTCATTAACACTCGATAAAGACCACTCTTAAATTTTCCACTAGTAGTCACGAGGGGTAACCGCACGCGGAGGGTAAGTGTACGCAGCGATGCTTGCGGATGCTTCACATCAATCATGTAATGCAAGTTGAATTACTCTTTTTCATGGTTTTCTTATTTGTTTCGCCTCTGTTATCGATGTGTGCTATTTTGTCAACCAATTGTGTCAGAACAGTGTGGTCTATGACAATTTTTGGTAAAATAATGTTATTTTCACGAATGCAAAATGTAAATTCTCACACAAGTAACTATTAATCGCTTTTTTAAAGTTTATTTTATTTTTGTGTGATGGGGTAAGAGTGCGAGATAAGAGTACGCGGTTATGTGGTTGTTTAAACGCACCCCTCAACATGGAAATGATTTTGAAGCATATATTTCATCTCCTGACTAATTTTTGCGGTGAAATATACCGTGTGTATATTTAAGAAAGGATTGTAAAAGGTCAGATTGAAACTGACAGCAGATTGAAAGAATGAAAAGGCTTCTAAGAACTATTTTTGCTCACATTGCAATGATAAATATCTAGATCCATCCACAGAAGATTGGAAAGAATGCAGTCAAACTACGATAGGGGACCATTGGACGTAGTTATGCAGAAAGTGTCTAACCTACAAATTACCGAAACTGATTTTTCATGTTTTACTACAGACAAACACGAGATCTTTATATGTTAAAAATATCCAAGCTACAAATGCAATAAAAATATACAAAAACTGATAATGACTGCACAAATGCCGTAATATGCTTTGGTATTGTTAAATTTTCAAATGCATTTTTCCCATCTTCATATTTTTGGGTTGTATGCTTTCTGCATAACTACGTACAATTTAAGAGTAATAATTGCAACGGAGAGTAAATGCAGGCGGTGCGAACTCTTACACTATCGTCTGCGTATGCTTGTACAGTATATGGGGCAAGTGTACGCAATCGACATAACGTATGTGAACTTTTTACACAACTTTTTGATTAATGAACCATATGAGGTTTTTTGTTTGTTTGAGATACCCCAATAATCAAAAATAATAATAAGCCAATAAAATAATGAAAAAATATCTATAGCGTAATATAATACGCGTTCACAGATGACGCTAATTCAAATATTTTAGAAAAAAAAACACTTTTAGCACGTAGTGCTTTTAAATGTTGGAATATGAAATGGAATTAATTGTTACTTTAGATTTAAAGATTAAATCCTTCAAGAATCTTATATTAATACTATTATAGTAATACTAATACATACAGTATTTTTATAAGTTTATTGAAGGACTTGAGCCTTGAACTTAAAATAACAATTTATTCCATTTCATATTCAGCATGCACACTCACCAACAAACATTTCTTCTCAATATTCAAAAGCAGTGCTAAAAGCGTTTTTTTTTTAAATATTTAAATAGCGCCATCTGTGAACGCGTGTCACGTTACGATTTACGTTAAAAGAAAATTTCATTAAAAATGTACAAAATGAACTGTATCCTAGAATAATATTGATATCAAAATGACAAATAATGACCCCCAGTAGACGTCCACTTCTACTGTAACTGCAAGGTATAATCCACTCTACCGAGAGTGTTGGTCTGGGTATTGTTTGTTAATTGCCTCACCTCCAGTTCCACAGATGTCACTCTGCGCGGAGTGGCTCCGTCCATTAGCCCCGGAGTGCTCGACTTCCGCATCCGCTCGGTGCCCATTGAGGGGATGGGGTGGGAAAGGTTTAAGGGGATTGATTGGCTGCCACGTGGCGAAAGGGTGATACGTCATCCGACATGAAAATGAGACATAATAATGGGATAAAATAGTCTAGGATTAAGTAATGCTCGTGTTTTATCTGTTGGTACTATTTAGGCACTCTTCCCGCTAAGGTAAAAAAAAGTAGAGTGAATACATTTTCTTGAATACTTATTTATGATTAATTTTTTATACATAGATATATGTTACTGAATTAATATCCAATACGATTCTTACCTTATTTTAAAATTCTTGCTCCGATGTGTAATTCCTAATAAAATGTCGAATTTACAATACTTGCTCCGATGTGTAATTCCTAATAAAATGTCGAATTTACAATACTTGCTCCGATGTGTAATTCCTAATAAAATGTCGAATTTACAATACTTGCTCCGATGTGTAATTCCTAATAAAATGTCGAATTTACAATACTTGCTCCGATGTGTAATTCCTAATAAAATGTCGAATTTACAATACTTGCTCCGATGTGTAATTCCTAATAAAATGTCGAATTTACAATACTTGCTCCGATGTGTAATTCCTAATAAAATGTCGAATTTACAATACTTGCTCCGATGTGTAATTCCTAATAAAATGTCGAATTTACAATACTTGCTCCAATGTCCATGCTCATTCAAATATCAATTCTTACCCCCAAATTGATTCTTATTTCTTATTCCAATGACCATTCTTACTTTAAGGTTATCCCCAACTTTCCTTTGGTGTTCAATTCTTACTCCAATGTACAATTCTCGATCCAATATCCATTCATATTCCAAATGTAAATTCTGCCTCTAATGTTTAATTCTTGCTCCAATGTTTATTATATTCTTATTCTATTGTTCATTATTTTTCAAATTTACAAATCTTACTCCAATGTACAATTCTCGATCCAATATCCATTCATATTCCAAATGTAAATTCTGCCTCTAATGTTCAATTCTTGCTCCAATGTTTATTATATTCTTATTCTAATGTCCACTGTTTTTCAAATTTACAAATCCTACTCCAATGTACAATTCTCGCTCCAATATCCAATTGTATTTCAAATGTAAGTTCTGCTTCCAATGTTCAATTCTCGCAATTTTTTTAATTATTATATTCTCATTCTAATGTCCATTGTTTTTCAAATTTACAAATCTTAGTGGAATGTACAATTTTTGCTCCAATATCCATTCATATTCCAAATATAAATCCTGCCTCTGATGTTCAATTCTCACTCCAATGTTTATTATATTCTTATTATATTTACCAATCTTTAAATCTTACTTCAATGTGAGGGAGAGTGTCAATGAAACGGACGTGTGTTGAAACGGACATTTGTTATATACGATATACCCATACGCCTAAAAAAAATCAACATTTGTTTTTATTTATTTATTACATAACTTAGCTACATTTATATGGCATATAACATAATATAAAGTACATAATATTGTATAACGACTAATAGCAGATTGCCCTTTCTGAGGAATCAAGTGCTCCAGTTATGCGTAGTGTAATATTCTATAATAATAATTATTTTTCTCCAATGTAACGGATTAACTAATTTAAGTGACACTATTTAATCATTTTATTTAATCTCTTCTATCCAAGCCAATTTGGTTTTTATTGGAACGATGTATGACGTTTTACAGGATTTAATGTTTATTTCTAGGGGGATTTTATTGTATATTTTCGGTCCAAAATATGTAGATGTCTTTTGATATTTTGTCGCATTGCTCCTCGGGACAAGGAGGTCTCTGCTGGTGTAACTTCTTGTAATGTATTTATAAGAGTTCTTTTAGATTTTCTGTATGTGGATAATAACTTTTTTGTATGTAGTTTTGACGAACTTCGAGGATATTAAAATCTTTGAAAATCTCATCGTTACAGAACCTAAAGGATCTACGCAAAATATGATATATTCATATACTCTTGGAAGCGCTGTCGTCCCACCGTCTTGGCGGTTCTCGTTTGAGTCTGAGATGCGTCGCAATAACTTTACAATCAAAAGCAAAACCAATTGTAAATATTCGATCCGTTTGTGCTGTTGTGATTATTGATTTTCTATCTTTTGCATATGCGTATAAATATTATTCTTATATTTCGACTAAACACGATTTGAAACTAAAATTTCATCGTAAATAGTTTATAATATAGACAACCTTTTGTGTAATGAAGTGGAAGTGGAGTTTGCTTGGGGGATACGCTACCAGTTCCGTTGATTGGTTTCAGTGTTAAGTGGTCTCGTGCTATTGTGGAATTAAATGATCTAATTAGTTTTTCTGTGCTAACTAATCATTTAATACTGTAAATTAAGAATCATCTCAAAAAACGTAATTTTAAAATTTTTGGTGTTCTAGAAAAGACGTTACAAATATTGTGTTTCAAAAAGCGATTAAAAAAATTGAAAAGAGGGCATTGTGTTTAAAAAAATAATTAAATTATTAATTGCCATTGTGTATAATTTGTACAATTGTTTAAAAATGGTTTTGAACGCCGAAACAGCTGTCACAATAAATTAACAACTAAAATACTCGCAGAACTTATTAATAATATTATTTAATTCATTTTCTTTGAAGTAAAAAAAAAAAAAAACAATAATTAAAAATGTCTTATAAAAATGTTTTTTATTTTTATCAAAGTCTATTTCAAAGTACGCCGTGTTAATTTTAATACACATGTGTCATGAACTGGATAATATTTATGTATTATTTTAATCGCTGTAAATGGTATAAATTAACACACTTAACGTTAATGTTAAATTTTAATAATGCAAGAAAAAATAGAGTGCCACTTCTAATGACATATTACACATATGTTTTTTTTAATTTTATGACTAAAATACGAATGATTAAATAAATATGTCCATTTCATTGGCACTCTATTCTTTCTATTCGTATTTCTACGTTATATTCTTCCTCTAATGTTTATTTCTCAATTCTCGCTTCAAATTACATTCTTAATGCAATGTCCATTATTTTAACAAACAACACTTAAATCATAACAATTGTTGCTTTAATGTCCATTCGGATTCCAATAGTATATTCTGGCTTTAATTTCCATTCGGATTCCAATAGTATATTCTGGCTTTAATTTCCATTCGGATTCCAATAGTATATTCTGGCTTTAATGTCCATTCGGATTCCAATAGTATATTCTGGCTTTAATGTCCATTCGGATTCCAATAGTATATTCTGGATTTAATGTTCATTCGGATTCCAATAGTATATACAGGCTCTAATGTCCATTCTCCAATTTTCACTCCGACGTTCATTCTTATACTATGTACTGTAGAAATATACTAATACGCCCAGCTATTTAAGCGCACTTGAAGTGAAATCACACAAAACTGCGCTATATAAATGCTTTGTTATTATTATTATTATTATTATTGACATTTAGTGTACATTGAGATGGCAGCTTGCTACACTTGCGGCATCTAGCGGCCCGAGTTGTACGAATTGTGTTTTTGCATACAGTTTAATAGATTTTTCATGAAATATATTCATAATAAATTATATAAATCGAAAATTCTATAAAAAATAAATATTAGGTAACTATTACACGAGTTTACTCCTTTTTGCTCATGTACATATATTGACGTCCATGATATTTGATTATACGGGCAGTTTTGTCAAAATGCTGGCAACATGCTATAATATCGCCTTTACAATGGGCTTCCAGACTGTATTGCTGTTGTAATAAATATTTTCTTTTCTTTGTAAACACTTAGGACAATGCACGACCTTTAAATGTTAATAAAATCTTAATGTATGCATGAGCAAAAAAGGAGTGAAATCATATGTAGGTCAACTAATATTTATGTTTTGAATTTTCGATTTCTGTAATTTATTAAGAATATATATCACCGAAAATCTATCAAAATATATTAAAAAAAACCAATTCGAACAACTCGGGTCGCTAGAGGGCGCTAGTGTAACATGTTGCCATCGAATGTCAATAGCTGGAGGTATTATCATTTAATAGTAGTTGCTTATGCAATGTAATTTTTTTCCAACCGACAAATCTTCAACATCCATGAGCTCGAATACCATACATTGCATTACCCCGATGTACATAAGGCATGTATGTATTATACACAACAAAATAAAATAACATTTAGTACATTAATTGTTTCTTGTATTTATTGGTAGAAGTACATTTAATTTTTTTTTAAATTCATGCAAATCAAATTTAATAATTTTATTAATAAGATCTGCAAATATTCTTAGTATTTATTATTGTGACAGCTGTTTCGGCATTCAATGCCATTTTCAAACTGCGGTTAATCCACTTTGTGACGACTTATTTATGATTTTATTCACTCTCACCCCATTCTAATTTGGACGGGTTTTTAAAAATAATGATCTATTATCGGTAGAACCGATTTAGTTAGAATTCCGAAACAGCTGTTACAATAATAAAAACTAAAAATACTCGAAGAACTTAATAATAACATTATTAAATTTGATTTACACTAAATTTGTAAATAACGTCTAGTAATAATTTCAATTCACTGTTACAAAAAGGTCCAAAGAAATTCTCATTCCACTCGACAAATAAAGTTGTGGAATCCATTGCATGTGTCTTTGTACTAACAACACCAACAATAACACGTGAATCCCGCCACTCGTAGGTGATATATGGCCTCCCACCTCCCGGGGGAGGGTTACCCTTAATCAGGAACGGCGTCACTCTCGGGGCAGGCAGATCCACCCCTGATGGGGATGTGGATCCACTAACTAGTCGTGATCATCTTGTCGAAACAATGTTGCGAGGGGAGATGGAATTGAATGTACAATTATTATTATTAGATTACCTCATTACTAACAGTCATTAACGCGAGGGATATCTAATTCAGTTTATCTTAAATGAGATTTTGAATCTGCTTCACTAAATTTTCTGGAAGATGCGTTATTTAAATTTATACGAAATATTTAGGGAAGAGAAAAAATGATATTATGGAATGGGTTTATATTATATTGTATTATGAACAGGTAATTTTCATTCAGGGTGAAATCTCTAAGATCAAAAATCTATTCAAATGAAAAATTAAACAAACGCTGCGATAAAGTTTGGATGTCGTTTTATTAAAAAAAAAACTTAATTTCGGTACATCCCCATCCTCGCTATGTACAAAAAAGAATGTTTGTCTGTGTGTCCTCGATTTTCTAGAAAACTACTCTACCGGTTTGATTACTACTGAAAACAGTACAGTTTATTCTTATTAGTGCCGGAAAGGTTTAGAGAGTAGTTAAATGATATCCAATATGTAAAGCTGTTGCTATAACGTTTTAAAATTAGTATGAAAAATATTGAACCCGGCATATTGTATTGAGGTAACCCCATAGATATTCCACTCTAGTTAGCCACAGATTACATATTCAAAATAAGAATGTTTGTTTGAGTACAATATTTTCATAATGGAAAACACAAGTAGGTAGCTACTTAAGAACTTTATTATTTAGATAAATTTTGAATTATTTTTTTAATGATATGAAATTTTCAAATGTCTGTTATTTTTTTTCTTTGTTTAGAAATAGTAATAGTCGTCACAAGGCATTAATTACGCTGTCAAATCAATTATGGCACCAAAACAACAAGCAAGAATACAGAACTTAAAAAAAACTCGAGCAAGGCCGGGTACACATTAGCTAGTACATAATAAAATATAGTAGCTTATGTTGTTAATTACATATTATTATTGTTTTTTTATTTTTTTTATTATTTATTTATTTAACTAACTAACCATCACGTCATTTCCCCACAGGGCTAGACAGAGAGGACGGACCGCCAAACAACTCGATCTTGGCATACACCTCTTGCTTCATTCACATTTATACAACGTCTTATACATTCTCTTCTGTTATTCCGACTTCTGACATGGCCCGACTAAAGTCTTTGATTTTCTCAATCGAGCCATGTCTTCCTTGGACGTCCCCGGCTTCTTCTTCATTCACATTTGCGTTATATATTCTCCTTACAATCATTTCTTCGTTCATTCGCTTTACATGCCCGAACCATCTAAGCGTCCCTTTCTTAATCTTTATTTTATTTTTAATTTATTTTTATTTAACATACCATAATAATAATAACTACTATTATTTAGTTTGAAAACTTGTTTATTTTTTAAAACGTGACATCTGTTTCGCCTTCCGAAGACATTATCAAACTGTGGTGAAGACACTTACAGACGATTTTTTTTATATTACTTCTATACATGTACAAAGCATCCCCGAAGATGATGGAGTTACTGTAAAAAAAAACTTATAATGAAACCCTTAAATGGTCTGTGGTATTTTTCATAGCTAAGAGGTTAGGAATAAAAAAATACTCTTATTTTATAATTACGAATAATTTCATAGATAACATTTTAGTCAATATTTTTAAACTTGCTTGAGATATTTCTATCCATAGTTGTACGTTATATTAGTCACTGCTATTCACGCGTGTTTCGTGCGATTTTGACTGCGCTAAGCAAATTATAAAACATTCATAAAAAATCATAAATATTTTCTAAATATTCCAAAACATTCAGTATATGTAAACAAGCAGAACCTTTTTACTTATTTGCTATTCTCGTCCCTCGCCCCCATTATTTTGGTTTCCTTTCCATGCGTGTTAGGGCATCTCTATGTATACTATTATTTGCTCTGTGTAAAAATCGAGTAAATCATAAACACATTTATTCATTTATCAATAATAACAATTCCATTTTATTTTTTCCCCTACATACAATCCACTACCCAAGCAAATCGCTAACTACCAAATGCATATCAACTACAAGTACTAGACAGATACAAGTACAATCCACAGCCATCTACCATCTACCGCCCGCTTACTGCATCGACAGCGAAAATCACGCCGCTGGGGGGGCGGCGGGCCCCCGCCTCGGGTCCCGCGCGGCCCCTGGGGCTCATAAACAACGTTAGTCACCGCTGCCCCCCGGCCCTGGGTCGGGGACGCCACTGGCCCCCATCTGCTAGCCGGCGTGCAGTATTCATTAAAGAATCGATATAACTTTTAATGGAAAATTAATATTAATCAGAATTAAGTTTGGGGTTATCGGGTCTTTGGGTCTTTGGGTTCGTAAGAGAGTTTAATGTTTGAATAAAAAGCTATCTATCTTAATTTATTCAGCAGAAATCTATTTGTGTCTTTGAGTGTCCCAATAAATAAACGTCGAACGTAGAGCTCTGGTGTCATGCAATTTCCACAGCTTTTCCTGTATCGAATTTCTAGGATCTTCTAGGCAAGTTCTCACGGATCGCCATATATCATTCGCTATGAAGCTTCGAAAGATCAAATTTAACCGACTGACAAAATTAAGGCAAGACTACATATTTTCAATATGTATAATAAGGAAAAAGATTTTCACAAAAGCGTTTGAAACCGGTTTGGAAAAAAATAAAAAACTTATATATATTTTTTTATATAAAGAAAGACAAACATTCCCGGGTTACGAATAACCGGATAAGATTTGAAAATCTCCTGCAATCATCACAGTAAGCGGAAGACGTTGCTTGTGTCGTGATGGATGACCGGTCGTCAATAAAACCGAAAAAAAATTGTCGGATAGTTTGGTTTTGTTCATCGCTTTTTCAGGCAAACCACCGCTTACAGTTCATAATGGGGTTCTGATACCAAAACAGCAGTGGGGAAAGAAGTTAAAAATAAAAGTGAACAGGTCCCGCACATGAGTACCAAGTACCAGAAGATAGTGGATCTATCTTATCTCCAATTGGGGTACCTACCTATCTTGTTAGGCTGAAGGGAATGAGATGGAAAGATGAAGGTTGGGAAGTGCCTGGCTATACAGATCTAGTCACTAAACAAGGTCAAAGAGATTGTGAGGCGTTTCATTCCCTCTTCCTACCTCTGGAAAGTATTGGGGTGATATATACATACCGGGTGTTAAGGGACGTACCTGACAAACTTTAACAGCGACTCCTGAACTTATTTTGACTAAAAAATGTAGATGGCGTTTTGATCTCCAGAGGATTTTTTTCCAGATTTTAAATTTTTTAATTACAAATAACTAGAACAAAACTTTCACATGTCTTTACTGGTGACTCATTCGTGTAACCGTTAGCCCCCAAGCTCCGACCCTAGCTGTACGATAGTTTTTTTATAAATTTAATGTAAATCAAATTTAATAATGTTATTATTAAGTTCTGCAGATATTTAAGTTTTAATTTTGTGACAGCTGTTTCGGCGTTAATCAACATTGCGACGACCTGCTTACATGATTTTGTTTACTCCGACCGAATTTTAATTTGGACGATATTTAAAATTATTTATTACTGGTAAAACCGACTAACATTTTGAAAATGTTCTACCTAAAAAAACCTTCTTCTTTTGAATATGCAATCTGTGGCTAACCAGAGTGTTATATTTATGGGCTAACCTAAAAAAAACATGGCGGGTTCAAAGTTTTCATACTAATTTTAAAACGTTATATCAACAGTTTTACATATTGAATTTCATTCAAACTCCTTTCTAAACCTTTTCAGCGAAACCGGTCCAGTGATTTTCAAGAACATCGAGAACAAACAAACAAACTTACATTGATTTTTATGTTAATTATATTAATAATTACGACAAAAAATAATTACACATCTGTCGAAGAAATTATCTAAGAGATAATTTCACTTGAAGCTACCTTTCTTCAGTAAGATATAGGAAAGTATCACGTAGATCTACCCACGTAATTGACCACGTAAACGCTCTAGGTAGCACTGCAGGCAGGCATATTTATATAGCGTATTATTAAAAGGTTATAGCGTAGCATAACACGAAAATTAAATCTAAAACGTGTGTTATAACTTAATTACGAACATAACATAAATACATAATCGGGTAAGTGGGCGAATAATAAATTATCGTTAGTTTTTATCACCTTATTTATACCTTAAACGTATGTCGGTAATCGATGGTGTCTACCCAATTGCTGATCGATTAATCGATTAAGTGGATAAATTGTATCTAATAAAGTGGTAGGCCTTTTAACCGAATTTAATTGGTCAACTAGAAAAAATTATGTAAGTGTCTACTCAGTTTTTTTTTCTCCATCTTTTTCTATGATACCATACAAGAGTCTCATTGGCTCCAGACAGTATCCCCAAAAGAGGTTTCTAGTATTTATTTCTAAGAAACAAAATTTAACAAAAAGGTAGGCCAACAAAGTTTCTTGTGCTAACAGTGGTTAAATATAGGTGTTTTATTTATGAAGCTAACAAGATAAAGCAAAAAAAATAAAATAAGAAGGAAGAGGAAAATAGGACCGGGAAATCATTTTGTGGTTGTACGTATTACTTCGGTTCGATATTTTGAAAGGGTATTGTGGAGAATGTCGAAGTTGTGAAATTGTGCGTTATATTGCGCACAAATATGGGGAATTGGAGTTATCCTAAGATTGGTCCTGAATGCGGGCAAATGAAAAAATCGGTTAGTCGGGTTGGTCTTGATGGTATGTGAATTTTTATAAAGCTGATGAGCTCTGGCGAGTCCAGGTCATTATACATCATTTTAAACAACAAGATGTATAGTGATATATCGAAGAGGGTGTAGGGAAGTATCTGGATATTCCGATGTGATTACCAAATTGGTATTTAATTAAATTCGTTTCAATAAATAAATAAAAATCGACTTATGAACATTTCTATCACGAGCTTTGAAAAGTGTGAAATATAAAACAATAAAAAAGTTGCCACATACAGCCTGACATTTAAAAGTAGATAAAAATTGAAAGAGCTGCGATTTTTTATAAGGTTTTAAATGGCAATACAAAGGTGGCTCTTAGGAAAATCAATATACACTCATTTAAGCTATTTTTATGTTAAAACTTTTTTTATTATTTAACACTTTGCAAAGAAGATAAATACATGGATAGGCGATTTTTTTTATTTATGTACCGAAATGACCATGTTTTGAGTTTTTAAAAATAAAACAAAACAAAATCAAATTCGTGTATTAAAATTATAACTTTTTTTTCAAATGTTGAAAAAATAATTATGATGTTTTTACTTGTTTCTTTAAAACGAACTGTCAAACGCGAATATGTGAAAACGTTTGAATGCGAAGAACACATTTTGATGACGAAATTAATAGCTTGGTGTTGCCATAGTAATGAATTTTTTTAGTTCAAAATAATGAATATCTACTTTTAAATGCCAAGCTATAGTTAATTTATTATTCAACCGTTCGTAAGGAAAAAAAATTTTTCAACAAAAGGTGTAACACGAGAAGTAACTAAAGATATACCGCTGATAGGTCCGTTATACTCTATCCCTCTTCTCACATACGACGAATGTATCAGTAAGAGAGGTTACAACGTATCTATCAGCGGCAGCATAAAACTCCATATAAAACAGTGGAAGCGTTAATGCATTTGTTTCACCCCCTAATTCTTTCATCCCCCGTTCTAAATTCAAAAATCGTAACATATTGGTGCGCATTAGGGCTGTAATCTGTCACATTCTCCCGCGCAATTAATATGATAATTTTTTTATCTATGCCCTTCTAAAGCCACCAAAGAGCATATAGTAGGATTTTGTGGATTATCTATGGACCACATCTAATCGAATGAGATCGAAATTAACAGATAAATTTGTGGATTTAAAAGGGAGGCTTTGAACATATTATTTATGAGGTAGTCAATAGTATAGTGTTATGTTTAATGAAGTGCGAAAAGGTTTGTTGCATTTGATGAAGAATTTGTGCTTTTTATGAATTATTTGTCGATTAGCAAAATTAACAAAAAAAACAGTTGGTCTATGACATTGTCAATTTAGGGAAGGAAGTGGTGAGGGGATGGAGATGGGGATGGTGAGGTTGGGAATAGAGATTGCAAATCTGGAGCTGTTTCGGAAAATCCGGATTGTAGAAATTGTGAAACTAAATATCCGGATTTAAAAAAAGTTTAAATTTCTTCAAACATTTCAAATGTCACTAACTAAAAATAATAAAGTATGACAAAAAACCGTTTTTTCGATATATTAGAACATTATTAAGAGGGTGTCCCGTTGAAGTTTTTAAAAAGTGTAACTTTTCAAGCACTCTAATTCAGGGTGCGTTTTTCTATTCGTATACGTGTTATATTATATTTGTATTTAGTTTCAGACAAAACAATATTTTGTTCTTTTATTTTTTTTCATATTCTTCCTCTTTATTACATTTAATACTATTTTTTATTTTAATATTTTCCTGTCTAAATAATCAGCACACTTCTTTGTACCTACTAAATCTTGTGCATAATGTGAACATTTGGTTGTTGGGTTAACATCTTAGTATCTTAGAAAAAGTCTTTATATTCAATATTGCATGCCTGTTAGCTCATTGGACGCGTTAATTTAATACGACATTGCGTTGCAAACATATAATTTTAATAAAATTTTCAATTGCGAATATTCCGGATTTCCTATTTTAAACACCTTTTTTTTCCACAGATTTTGATCGAGAAAAATCCGATAATCCGGACTTTTTGGAATCCGGAAAATCATGATTGCAATCTTCGGTTGGAAAGGTTTGGATTTTAATAACAAGTTACTAAAAACGACCAAATCCATTCAGAACAAAGTTGCGATTTTGAATAATTGTCTTTCACCGGGGTGTTAAGTAAGAAGATTGTCATCCACCTTGGGGTATGAGAGATGAATAAATTGACGAAGCCAAATATATTACATTTTAATGTAATATACACTTAGGTATCGAATTAGAGAATACAGTGTTTCTATAACGGCTACTTTCGCCAATCAATGTCAAAGTGATCGGTAAGCTAAAATGTAACCGAAACGCACACCTCGTTATCACCAATGCGATTGAGCTTTTTTTAATCTACTAGATATGTAGATAATCCTTTTGTAGCATAGGTGCGAACATATATTTGAAAATTCATGGAATTCAGATTTTTTCCTCCCTATCTAGTGCGAAAAAAATGGCGGTTTTCGATTTTTCGGGTGTAAGTTTTGAAGGTATGCTAATAATGTTTTCAGGTTTTCACGGTCAAAAGTATTTTTTTCATCAGACTGATCCTGATGATGGACACTGTAACGTTATCCGAAAGGTTGGCTACAGGAGGAAGAAGCGCAACACGGCATAATATATTCAAAAAGTAATATTGAAAAAAAAGTGCGTATAATGTTTTATTTTGACAATATTTTAATTCCTCCTTCTACCATCATTGCTTATAAGCTTGAACAAACGAATTAATTTGTTTGCTTAGCGTACCGTGGGGGAATAACGCAATGTACATTCACAGTATCTATCAACGCCTATGTGATATGTGATAACTATGTGATAAATGTATCAACATGTAAAAGCCTTCTAGGCGTGAATAAATAAACAAATAAATAAAACTGTAAGGATATCTTTGTAAATCTTTAGATGGGGGGTGGTTTGTTTGCTTACCACAAAATACCTAATTTAATTTGAATAGACATTTCGTCGTTTAAGCGCGGTTTCAGGGCGACGGCGAAAGCGAAGACATTGCTTTTAACTCGCGACTTTGCTGTGACAACGTTTAGATACAAGATATCGCCGATTGCTCGTGGAACCTCCAACAACCTCCTTGATTCCCATTTCGCAACACTTAAACGTTTGCAAATCTATCTGCGGAATCGTTTTATGTCTTTTATGTTTGCTGAGAGGGAAACCAAATGAATTAATAAATCACCTATGTCATTGAAGATTACGTTTGAAGCTTCGAAATTAGAGGTTAGCTTAGTAGATAAATATATATATATAATGAAAAAACATGCAAGACTATCAAAAGACACCTCCACCTCCGGAAATACTATATAGCTGAAGGAATGGTTAAAATATGAACACAAACACTGATTCGTGTTACGTCTATGGTGACAATGATCTGCTTTGACAGGAAGGACGTTCAGATAAACTTGTTGTGGTGCCAGGAGATATCTTCAAATACTCAATAACAATTCTGATACATTTAATTTATATACACCAACTTTTTTAGTGTTCGTATAACCCAAATGTACCTAAATGGGTTATTCGAAATTATGGCCTCAATTTCGTACCTCTGTAGGTATTTCCCGAATTATATGTTATATTGTCTTGGTGATTTTCTATTTTTAGATGTAAAATCTTTTAGTTTTTTAATTTTATTTTATTTAAGGGTAGAGATTTTGTGTAACTTTAACTTCATATAATTTCTATGGGCACTGCTGAAAACTAGCTGAACTCCGGGCTCCGGAATGTATAGCTGAGCAGTGACCTTTTGTCACTTACTAAAACTATATGATATGTTATAAAATATGTAAAATATCAAATTATTGATAAATAAACGTTTTTATTATTAAATTTTAAATTTTTAATAAATAATTATTTTTATTGAGATTTAAAAACCTCATTTTAATATTTAATCATTGTAGAAAACAATATTAACATAACCTAAATGAAACATGAAAACGGAAAAAAAACGACAGAAAATAAAAGATTTCAGTCGCATCTGGGACTGAAATTATTATTATTATATGTCAATGATCTACATAGTCATTGAAAGAGGAGGTCCGTAAGTTTCGAATCCCATCGCTAGATCGCTCATAGTTGCGCAAAAACCGCTAGAGTGCTCGCGCCACCAAGCACTATTTCCCGACAGTTGTGAGTAAAATGACTATTACGCAGCACAAGGTTTATTGTATTCGTGAATTCTGTAAAACTAATCACCAATTTGAGAAAAGTGGATGTCTCTGTAAAGGTAAAAGCCCGGGCCGACCGCGTGTATCAGAAGATAACGAGCGAAATTGAGTCCACTGCCTTGGCACTGTACAGTCGTAGGCGATACTTCCGATAGATAAAGCGATGTTCTTTAAAGTTAATAAAAAAATCTAAACCATCACAGAAAACACCTGTAGCGATGCGTACATAGATCACTTACTTGCACAGCTTTCTACCACGAAGCGGTCTTATAACTTTATCTCTTTCAAGCACAGGGAGCTCTCACACACTCACAATGGCATGTATCAACACACATAATATTGCTTATTTGTCATGTCGAGTAAAAAATTGATTTGTACTTATGTAATACAAATGTAACTATCCGTGTTTAGTTTTGTAATTCAACCGGTGGTGTCAAATTAAATGTTTGTATTTTTCCCGCCAGGGGGATAAGCGTGTTGCTTTTTCAATCTGGATTCAAAAATAGAACAGAACACCGAATTTCCGAACCAATTTAAAAAATGTGTTCTGGAACTAAACAATTTGGGAGCGCTGGTAGACTAATCCGCCTATTAGCATTTAGATGGAGCAATTTGAGATTTGGTGGCGAGGCGCTCTCGCTCTGGCGCATGGGGTCCTTGCGAGGGAGAGGGAAGTAGAACTATCAATGGAGGTGTGATTGTTGGAAATTATTGTTTTACGAGGATGGGGCAAAGTGTTGCTGTAAGTGGGGGAATGTAAACTTGTTTTAAATAATACGTTTTCATGACAATGGATGGGAATGCGGTAACAAGAAGTACTTGAGTTGAATACAGGGTGTTCTTAGGTGCAACTCTACTGGAATCAGAGCAAAACTAAAGACTCACCTTTTTTAATTATCGTATTCAGAATAACGACCGCATTGGTTTAATGGTGTTTTAATTACTCAGTCCGAGGAATTTACTTATAGCTTGGCAATAAAATGTTGACATTTAATAAAGTAGATTTTTTTTCATCACTGGTTCAGTAATCCAGTTATTACTATTATTATTAAAAACCTTTTGATGCTATGCTGAAATTTAAAAAAAGTTACTTGCGGATACACTCAGTATCACCCTAGTGTAATGAAGAGATGATCTGATGTAAGTGTGTCGTAATTTCCTTTACTCCTGGTGAAATTAAACAAACCTTTTAAAGTATTAAATTTTCTTGAATAGAAAATCAATTTCTTTGGCTGTCTGGGGCCTAGGAGTAAAACGCACCACATAAATTGACAACAACACTTTTATTTTAAATTTGTATAGATTATACTTTCTGTTCAGTACCTTAGTGGACGACCAATATTCTGAATCCAAAAGTTCCTTGGAATGTTTTTAGCTGTGTTTAGTGTCTAGATCTGAATAATTAGATATTCTAGAACTTCATATTTTCCTTCTTCTCTTCATCTTCCCCTGAACCATTTCCTTAAGTTTTATAACATTCCTCTATTTGTGAGTTCCATAGTTACACTGGATCCGGACAGTTGGCGTTCGGTTTTATATTAAAACACCATTTTTATTTTTATTATTGTATAATATTAATTTCATTCAATGGAAATTTGCACCAGCTAAGCTACTGCAATTAACTTGTTAGCGGGAGTTTAGTTCAACAATATTATATAATACAATAATAAATAAAAATCATCATACAAATATAGTAGGAGCAATAATATAACAATAGAGGTATATGAATGCTGTGATCAATGTACACAAGTTGAACAAAATATTTAAAAAATATGAAAACGGTATAACTGTTTTGTTATAGTGACAACAAACTCAAATTAAATAATTTTATAAAAATATATCAGCAAGTTTTTTTTTTTACATGAATACCGCACAAGAGTCCCAACTGCTACCAACCGTCTGGAGCTAGTGAGACTATGGCAGCCCTAATTGGGGAATGTTGTGAGGCTGAAAGTATTGGGGAGGGGGGTGGAGGAGATGGTGTAGAGGAAGGTGAGGAAATACCTGGCTATTCAGATCTGGTAACCAAACACGACTAAAAGCCATTTCAAGCAACGTTTCAATTCTGAATTGTGGTCTTTCACCAGGGCGATACTAAGAGTATCTTCCACTCTGGAACGTGCGTAAATATACTATATATTATTTTAAAATTAATTAATTGTGAAACAGCACAAATTAATTAAATAAAATTTACTTGTGCACGCCGGAATTTGAACCCGCGACCTTCGGATTCGTAGTTGAGAGCCTTACCCCTCGACCATGAAGGCCGTCTACTTGCGCACGCCGGGATTTGAACCCACACAAGTATTACACAAATTGAGACATGCACAAACAGTAGAACAGTTTTGTTACAGTAATGATAGACTTAATAAATGCTGGTGTCAGAGATCCAATCAGAATCCAATTTTGAATGTCCGAGTTATTTAATCAAAATCAAACTCTGATGGATTCCGACATATTCTTTGATACATGTTGTGCTTTTAAAAGAGAATTGAAAGCTGTTTTCTTATAATAATATTAATAATAATAATAATAATACTTAGACGATTTTTATTGCGCCGTTTTTGTGAAAAATCACCCCAAAGGCGCTGACAAACAAACTTCAACAAACAGTGTTTGGACATTATGTACTTAGTTATTGTTTCCTTGTATGGCAATATTTTAAATTTAATCATTATTTTTTCACTTTACATTCTTGTAAGTATTATTTGTAAAGTTTATTTACCTTCTGTTACCCTATTTAGAAATTGTGCACTTTTAAAAAAAAAATTGTGTTACACAATCTTAAATTCCTTAACTTGTCTAAATATTATTTTTAAAGTTTATTTGTTTGTTTATCTTTATCATGTTAATCAGTGAGAAATAGGTTAAGATACAGGCGAGTTCTCCACATATTTCCATATTGCTACTGTCTGTATCTGTATTTTCTCCATAAATAAAAATAATAATAGCACTTAAATAATTTTAAGAATACCCGCAGATATCAAGGAGGTATACAATCAAGGAGACCGTCATATTTGTTTTAAAGAAAACAGAAAAAATAATAAAATAACCTCAATACATAAGGTCGCAATATATGTATAAGTATTTTGAACATGTTTTAATGGAAGTTAAAAACAGTTTAAGATAAGTGATGAAACTAGGTTAGGTTAAGACAGTTTAGGTTAGTTTTTTATCAAACCGATTTATTTATTTAATTTATTCACGCCTTATTGGGCTGTTATACTTAATAGTACGTAACATTATGTAAGTATAACAGTATTTTCTAAACGAGATAATTATGACTAGTAGTAGTATAATAAGTACATTTATATTATTGTTTTATATTTCATATTATTTAATGTATTGTACACGGTGACTGGATAATTCAACGCAAATATGAATCGGCAAACTTTTAAAAAGTCATATAAAATTATTAAAAGTACGAAAAAAACCAAATGACCTCACCAAATTAATAATTTATTAGTTTATTTAAAAAAAAAAAAAATTATCTACTTAAAAAAAAGGTATAATTAGGTTAGGTTAGATTAGGTTTTCGGGTTAATCTTTTATTGTACTTTTAATGACTTTATGTCACTTTTAAAAAGTGTGCCGATTCATAAGTGTGTTGAATTGTCATAGAACCACTATACACGATGAAACCAATTTATGTAATATTGGTAGGTAGGTACTTTCAAATAAAGCGATTGCGTGTGCTTGCATTACGTTTACAACAAGCGTACGCACTTATTTGTACAATCGGGGATACCGCTACTGTTGTAGACATTAGAACTATCACTATCAGTACAAGCAATATTTGTTAGATATCCCTTTAGCTGGCTACATGGATACGTTTATAAATCATAAATAACATACAAGTACTTTAACCGCCTACCCATACGAACGTATGTGATACGGCCCCTATATTATCGCCCGATCGCAACAAGCCGTACCCTCTACGCTCAGGTACAAAAAAACTATACCCGAAACCCACAAAATATTCGTATACGTCATGTTTGTTCTTGCGTCATCTCGTTTAGTATTTCGAGGTCAGCTGAAGCCAACGGATGTGTTTGGGTATTATCATCTCTCCCATACAAGTTACGTCACTAGTCAGTGGTACTCTACATACTCTACATAAATCTTGTTGTTTTTTTAACTACCTTTTGAATAATAACCCAAACGATGGGTTAATACCGAAAAAATCAATTTAATATGACGTGATTCCGAAGGATTCCGAATCGGTGATGATCTGATTAATTAGCGAGCTTTCACCCAATGGGGTGAGTTTCCGCTAGCGATTCCACCCCCGATGATCTGCAATGGGGGTGGTTCCGATATACCGGATTATCCGAATCACTAGAGGATACATCATTTCGAAATAGAGATGGATATAGGTAATCGAGATATTTTGATGGTGGGATGTTACGACTTTGTAATGTAATAATGGATTGATGTTTTGAATTAATCAATTATAATGAAGGATTAATGGTTCCTCAGCATACAAACAAATATGGATAAAGAACGTTAGATTACAAATATTGTATTAAAATAAAACAATTAAGGCGATGCAATGGGACGTAATGAAAAATCGTGAGTTTTCGGTTTAAGAATTTGATGGCTTAGAAATATCATAGATCATTTAATTAAATAATGCAAGTAGAACACACCTTGGACTTTCGTACAGTAGTCCAATTTTTTGGCGTATCTTTTTATAAGCCTAGAAAAAAATAAAGTATCAGACTTAAAAAAAATGTTTAAAGCGCAAATCTCCTACTTACGAACCCTTTTTCAGATATTGTTCGGTTTGGACATGTGGAGCGAATGAACGAAGAAAGGAGTGTAAGAAAAATGTATGACGCGAATGTGAATGGAAGAAGAAGCCGGGGACGCCCGAGGAAGACATGGCACGATCAAGTCAATCAAATACTTGAGTCGGGCCATGTCAGAAGTCGGAATAAGAGAATGCATGAGACGATGTATGAATGTGAATGAAGCAAGAAGTGTATGCCAAGATCGAGTTGTTTGGCGGTCAGTCCTCTCTGCTTACCCCTGCGGGAAAACGGCGTGATGGTTAGTTAGTTAGTTCATTGTGGTAAATTAAGTTTTTTAGAATATGACTGTAAAATATTTTAATATTTATGCCTGAGATTTACAAATTGAAATAAAATACGCGTTTTGGTGACGTTTTCTTGCGTAAATCAAATCATGAAGGCAATGTTGAGCGAGAATTTCGACCTTGTCACCACCTGCATAAGGAGCGCGTGATTCTGTTAGAATTTTATCAAGTGGATGGCCTTAATAAATATATTGAAGACTTGGCGAATGAATGAAAGTATTTGTGCTAGATAATTAGGAAATATTATTTTATGTACGATTTTTTGATATTATTTAAGTTTTTTTGTTGTTTGTAGATAGTAGTAGAAATATTTTTGAGTGAGATTGCTATGAAATGTTTATGTCTTAAATATTTAAGTTTGTTATATATGTTTTTTTAAATTTTATATATGTTAACCTTAACTACAAATTTATTACAAACTTTTGAATGACAAGCATCCGTTAGTCAAACTGCTAAAAAGTATTTTTAATTATTAATTATTTTTATTGAGATTTAAAAACCTCATCGTAATATTTAATCATTGAAGAAAATAATATTCACATAACCTAAATGAAAGATGAAACCGGACAAAAGGATAGAAACTAAAAATATTTCAGTCGCATCTGGGACTCGAACCCAGGTCCTCTGCCTATCCGGGGCAACGCTAAACCGACTTAGAAAATGAGACAAGTTCAATTTGTGTCATCTTCATCGATATCATATCTCAAATTCAAGATTTGTGAATATTATCTTCCATTTTTAATCTCATATTATTGGCAGCTATAATCCGAGACACTGCTTAAGTTTGCAATTGAGTTCGGGTAGAACTTTGTAAACATCATAAAAATGGCTGCCAATAATATGAGATTAAAAATGGAAGATAATATTCACAAATCTTGAATTGGACAAGAGCGGTGAAAATTACAACTAAAAACGACACCTAAGAGTTTTTGCTTTTTTGTGAAGGGCTAACCGTTTGTGTACATGTACTATAAAAATATTTTATATTTTCAATCTTCAATGCAATTCTTTTAATGATTTATTTATAAATTCTTTACTGGTAATTAGAAAAATATCTAACGTTTCAATTCTTGAAATACATTCATTTAAATTCTACGAAATTCGTACTAAAATGTCTAAAAGAGGTGCAGTTACAGAAAATGTTTAGGCCTTTTTGTACGTTTTCCAAAAGTTGCATATTATGTATTTCATATAAATTTTAAAAGCTTACATTTTAACTTTTTTACTGGCAACCTTAGATATTGATCTAACTACCCGCAGAGAAATAACATATAAATCATTTGTAGTATTGCTTGCGTTAGCAGACTACGAAGTGCGTACATTTTAGTGCTGCTCATTTGGAGAGAGACTTGAAAATTTCGCCTTCGATAAAGCGAACTTTTACGCGAAATTCGTCAATATTACGCGAACAATGTGAGAAAAGCCATATTCGGGTAAATAACCGCGAATTAGCGTTTTTTTCACGGAATATTCTGATGTTTTTAAATAAGAAGGTAATATTGCAAGGTTTAAATGTTTCCGGGTCTATGGTTTTGACAAGATTGAATGGTCATAATGTGGGATGCAGGTAATGCCATGTCAAAAATGGCACGTACTGTTAAAAAAAATTGACGACATAGAGAAATTAGAAATATTCACCATTGTCGCTGAAAAATAACCCAATTTTTCAAAAAACTATTGGGGAACTAAAATTTTACAAAAGTAACGCGACGTGAATTCTACCAAAAAATAAGATCACTCTCCAGTTCCCACGTATTGCTCACTCATTAGTAGACCGACTTTCAGAAGAAGATTATTTGTATTTTTTTTGTTTCTTTTATTATTTTTGTTTTAAATTATGAAGTGTACGCCATGAAAGAAATATAATTTTTTATAATTTTGGAGGCAACTTAGAAAATTATTTGCGGATATATTGTATTTAAAAAAAATCATATTTGCATAGCAAATATGATTAGGTAAATAAAAATATTAAAACAAAAAAATTTAAGAAAACGTTTTTTCGGGTCGTTATTTTAAATTATCTACGGAAAATTTGTGTTCCAAATTAAATTGGTCGTTTTTAATTTAATTTAAAGCCGACCGTAATGCTTATTTTAATAAATTTTTAATTTTATGATTCATTATATTTTCAAAGTAGACAGGGTAAAAGTTTTTTTATACATCTCATTAATGGAAAATAAAAATAAATAAATTACTTCTAATCCGTACTAGATATTTACTATACTTTTTGATGAAAAAAAGGATCGATAGGTTTAGGTGAGTATTTTGGCCCCAAAGCCTAAAATAAATTTCGTATGAAACAGGCAGTGCAGCCGTTCTTCTTATATGAAAATAACAGCCAAAAATATATGGGGATTAATTGAAGATGATATTAAATTAAAGCACGATATCAATTAAAATGACGGAAAGCAGTTAGGTGACATTATCTCAGTTGGATAGAGCGCTGGTCCCTGATAGACCGAGAGGTCCTGGGTTCATTCCAGGTGCGATCGAGATTTTCAATTGAGATTCTTCAATAAATATCAAAATATTAAAATGAGGTTTCTAAGCTTGAATAAGTTATTCCAATAAAAATATAACGTAATGTTAAAATTTATATCTCTCCATGCGTCATTTCGATGATGGATATTTTCATATTGTGGAAAAATTAGAGGAAAATTTGGAGATAATACATAAATAACACATTGTAAGTACCCATTAAAAATGATGCATCATTGATTTTCCCGAAATCTCGACTCGAGTGGCCTTAATTATAATCAGAGATGTGTTTGCACAGAGCTAACCCATTAACGCGATGTGCTCCGACCGTTAATCTTATAATTGCTTAATTCCGTTATCTGAAGCAGTCGATTGTTGATTGGGACCACGTACCCGGTCCGGTACCTGGCGCGTACCCGCTCGTTTGAGGGGTGTACCCTGTACCCAATGTTGATTCAATAAATTTATCAAACACTCATTGCTGGGTAAATGTTACTAACGAAATGTGTGTATCAATTAGCCGAAACTCGAGCGATGATTTGGACAAATAAGATTATGCCAAGTAAATATAGGGAAAGTTTATTTATTACGCAAGGCGTTTGAACCCTTTTATATCGAAATAATTTTTCAACAGTTGAAAAATATCGATGAAACAATTACAATTTCAAAGCTTCATGGGTCATGATCGAAAATATTGTGTAAGCTTAAGAGGAACGGGTGCGCGGCCTGTTTCATACAAAACTTAATTATGGATTAGAGGCTAAATACCCACCCAAACTTAATATTTTTTAAACAAAGGGTATAGTTAATATCTAGTAAGGATTAGAAGTATTTTATTGATTTTTGTTTTAATTTAGAAAATATAAGCCACAAAAATGACAATTTATTCATATTTTTAGGAGACAACTCTGGAAAATATTTGTGACTAAATGGATACTATCTTTGGAAGAAATGTCTCTAACCCCCCTCAGGAATATGATGAAGTATTCAATAAAATTCTAATGGTTGCTGAAAATATTTTAATTTGCGTCAAGATTTTACATTTAGTTAGCGACAAATTCAAGGGTATTTTTACCAATTTTTTGTTTGCGTCGCGCTCACACTTTGTCAGCCTTTTTATGATAGAAAGAGACACACGGCTGCCAATTGAATTCTGAAATCGCAGAAGCCCAAGCGAATGCGTACGTCTTAACGTAGCTGTATTGAACTAGGTATTCAAGACAGAATAAGCTGTGCAAATTTCATCAAGTCCATGCTCACCGTTCGAGAGTTTTTGGTGATTAATATTTTGATTCAAACAATATAAGTACATATATAATGTAAATGAGAGCTCTGAGACGAATGTGTGGTAAAACAATGTATGATCGTATCAAAAATGTTGAAATTCGCAAAGAATGTAAGGTTGATGTAAACGTAATGAGTAAGTACGATTAAGAAAGGGACGCTTGGCTGGTTTGGGCATGTAGAGCGAATGAACGATGAATTAGTGTAAGGAGAATATATGACGGAAGTCAGAATAACAGAAGGGAATGTACGAGACGTTGTATGAATGCGAATGAAGCAATAAGTATATACCAAAATCGAGTTCTTTGGTCGTTCCTCCTCTCTGCCTACCCCTGCGGGAAACGGCGTGATGGTAAGTTAGTTAGTTACAATATTAATTATTGAATATAAAATCAATAACTCGCAATGAAAATATGAAACAAAAGAAGACACTGAAAATGTGTCTTATAGATGTGGTTGCGACTGAGACTCGAACTCAGAACCGCTAGTTTACCAGGAACTTGCATCTCTATCAAGTGAGCTACCGGGACCTTGCCGAATATAAAAAAAAAAATATGCATATAAGAAAACCTCATTACATGTACCTACAAAGTCGTTCAAGAAAATTCGATCACAAGAATATTAAATAAAGTCCAATGAATTTTCTGTGGAAAACATATACTCGTATTATACTTTTCACAGAAATTTATTGGTTTCATTAGAACTTTACTCATTTTACGAGTTTCTCCAGAAAATAGTAAAGAAACTCCTAAACAATATACTATAAATAACGACTAAGCAGTGGTAGGTACTGGCAGGTTGCTCGTCTAACGGCCGTTATAGTTATTCGTTCGCGACGCCGATCCACCTCCATGCCGCAATAGCACCTTATCGGCGCCGGGCGATAACGGCGCCGTTATCTCGTCCATTTAAATCACAGCGGTAGATTATCTGATTCATAATAACGTGTGAATAACGAATGCCAGCTGACAATTTAACAAATATACGGTGTTAATAAATTGTAAGTAAAAAAAAAAAAAATTCTTCGAAAGATGTGTAATGATTTTGCGGCGTCATTACTAATATAATAAACAAGTATAATAAAATAACTTTGTTTAAACCACTGTATATCATATAGAAATATCTACATGTTTCAGAAGCAAAGCTCTCCTCATCGTGATAAAGAATATACTAAATATAATGACAAGTATAGACACGTAATAATTTTAGTGGGTCTCTACTATGTTTTAAATTAAGCTAAAACTATTTGGTGCATTCATTGCATTTTGAGATTATCGTTTTCATCCATCGATATATCACTACTAGATTTGGCGTGTCATACAAATAAGCACTACAATTTTGGTCCACTTATGAGTAATTTCATAACACAACTCCCCATTGAATTCCGTTACCTCGCTCCGAAAGACTAGCACACTTCGCTGTAAAATAACACAAAGCGTGAAATTAACCCCAAATCGCATGATGTAATTTAATAATGTCACGGGAAGCCAGAAAGGCACACCTCACAAGTTTGAAGTGCATGTACCGCGCCGTACGCAGAGCCATTGTTGAGCGTATATTTTTTGACAAAACTGCTGTTTGGCAAAACTTGAATACATTCACACGTCACGAACTCATACATCGCCATACAACGGGTATTATGAATTTACCAATTTATCAACTGTTAGTTTTTTGAAAACGCTCGCTCGAAACGATATGTGAAGTCCATATTTTTTAAAGAATTCATACATTTGATTAGATTGTCAATAATACAATCTGGGATGGTCTCTATCTAAAATATCTCTAACTGTCTTAATTATGTGTTAGAAAAATGATTTAGATAAAGTTGGCCACTCTGTTGATGCAAACTTGCTGGGATACAAATTTGCTCTATGTATACTAAGAAAAGTAACAAGCAATCTTTTGATTACGAGATAATGCACTTTATTTTTGATAAATATTTTCGGGAATCAATTCGTTTTGGTTCGGACGTCATTTTCATGATCCATATGCCCTGTCTAGATATTGTGGGTCGAAGTTTTCATCAAATTTTCTTAGTAGAATTACTTCGACAAGTCTCAAGGCTTCATTATCTTATTTTACTTCGTTAGCTTCGGTTATTTCGAGAACATTCTCTCCTCAAAGTCTCTTGGGAATGTTTTCAGGAAACCAGAAGAAAAATGACCAACCAGATTTGTTTCTCTTCTTCCATGGGGAAGATGTTCAGTTGGTCGCTCCAGATAATGCTGGAGTAACAAACATATCTTTGTGAAAGACATTACAATAATATTAATAAAAACATTAATCACACGGTAGATACAATCGGATTAAAATAGTGAATTGCATTGTTATGGAAGTTTATACACATCGAGTCAATACGTCGCGTCGGTAATACAAACAACCACATAGGTATGAGTGGTTCATTTGAAAAAAACAAGTTCCACGTAATTTTCAGGATAACACCATGATTTATTTCGGTTTTCCTTTTATGAATAATTATTATCACAATAATGATAACGCAGATCAAAAGTATAAAACATAGCATACGTGTGCATGAGGCAGCAAAACCTAGCGACCAGTGAGTTGTGCATTATGAAATTTGCACTATCTTTCAGGATTTTATAGTCCAACGCATCTATTATCAGGTCGCATTTCCATTATGAGATATGGATCTATCCAGCATAATATTATCTATCGCTATAAAGACAAGACTGTATTGCCTTCTCCATATTTCAATAAGAGAAAGAATTTGGTAATCATCAACGAAGCCGGATAGTAAAATAGAAGAAAAAAATTATTATTGAAGAAAATAATATTTACAATTAATTAAATACCTATTAAACAGATAAACAAACAAAAAAATAAAAAGGCCACGGTCGCAACTGGGACTTGAACCCAGAAGAGTCTTACCGGGACCAACATTAACAATTGAGCTGTTGAGATCTAATGATATTCGGTCATTTTTATTTATTTATTATTTATTTATTGTTTCTTTACATTGTATCTTTTTGAATGTTAGAATTTTTAACCTCACTAAGCAAGCCTGTATTGAGGTTAATAATTTTACAAAATAAAAAAAAATGGTACAGAGATTATATATTAAGAGAACAATTACATTAACGTTTCTACGAATTGTGTACCAACATGGTTAATCTAATTCCAGCCAATTCATTACAGTATAATGTAGTAAACATGTAAGAAAACATATTCTTAAAGTATTATTTTTAAAAAGGAGAGAAGAAAAGAAGAGAAAAAAAAACATTATAAAAGGAAAAGGATGTAAAAATATACACATACAAAAATTATGCCACAATTTAAAAGGACAAAGATAATTTAACATTATTTTTAAATGTATTTATTTATTTATCGATCTTTTATTTCAATTTAAGAATTACCAACACTTATTCTTAATTATTATTCCATATTAAAATACTCCCGTGTATACAAATACAGATGTTTCACATTATTTCATATTTCGTTGATAATTATTAGTATTTTCTTTATGTCAATAATTAAATATGAAAAAGAGGTTCATAAACATGAAAAAGTTATTCCAAATAAATTGATTATACATCTGCATATTTCATACAACACTATATACTGCCCGGATACAGAGGGACTATAACATCACCAGGGCAAAACTGAGAGTATCTACCGCTCCGGTTGTATTATTTTTCCTGTTTTGAAGCGAATTGAAACAGCCATGCTTTAAATTAGGTAACAACACCACGAAATACATAAAATATAATATTAGGAACAGTAGTTAATAAATGTGAAAATTCACCTGCAAAAAAATTTACCACAAATAATAATAATATCACGTTTTAAGCCCATCTGTTTGCCGTTTTTCTTTTGTCTATGGCGGCCATTTTGCCCGGAGTTCCATTTTTTCAAATTTCCCGCGCTCTTCATCCCCGGGCGGGAAAAAATGTCTGATGGATATTTATGGCCAGGCAGTCACTTTTCTATACTCGCTGGATTGTATAACTTCATAGGATGCAGATCTATGATGGAAACTAAACAACATAAATATGAAAGATGGCGTCATTGTCAATAGTTGTTCAACGATTTCTAGATTATTCTCTCAAGTTTTGCTCGGACATAGACTTTTTATCACGGAGCAGAAAATTATTTGTTTATAGCAGAAAAAATATTAGACTCTATTGTAATGATACTTGCAAAGCTATTTTGTCTTAACTTTCTAGGTCACTGCAAATACTTTCGGTTCACAACACTAGTTCCAGCATGAACTTTATGATATTCAATTTATTTTTTATAACTTATTGAAGTTTGTAAACTCATTGTAATATTTAATCATTGAAGAAGATAATATTAACACATCCCAAATGATGAGAAGTGATAGATGATGAGTAGGTATATCCGAGACTCTATTCCGATTGCAATTGAGTTCGGGATGAAACTTTGCAATCATCATAAGGATAACAGCCAATAATATGGGATTTATAAAAACGGAGGACAATATTAACAAATCTTGAACATGAAGTATGATATCGGTGTAAATGGCGTAAATTGAACTGGTCTCATTAGCTATGTTGGTTAAGCAGTTACCCCGGATAGGTAGAAGTCCTAAATTTAAAAAAAATCAGATATTAATCCGAGGCACTGTCTAGTTCGCAATTGTGTTCCTTAGGAACTTTGTAATCATTATAAAGATATCTCCCAATAATATGGGATTAAAAGTGGAGAATAATATTGACAAATCTTGAATTTGAGATATGATATCGATGAAGATGACATAAATTGACCTGGTCTCATTAGCTAAGTTGGTTAAGCGGTTGCCCCGGATAGGCAGAGGTCCTGGGTTCGAGTCCCAGAGGCGACTGAAATCTTTTTAATTTCTGTTGTTTTTTCGGTTTCGTGGTTCATTTGGGATGTGTTAATATTATCTTCTTCAATGATTAAATATTTATGATAATATTTTATCTGTCAAAAAACGACTGTACTTTACTTTGATTTCTTAAAAATAGTGTTAAAATATATTGATATATTTAATAAAACGATTTATTGCCAATGTCTCAAACTCACTTCCAGCGATGATCATGGCTGCAACTTAAACGACTGGATTCCTCATTTTATCATTTCATTTCAATTTTTTAGGTTTATAGCTATACCTATTTTATATACTGTTATTGAGCGATTAACAGTCAATTAAGAAATACAAAATAAAAGAGTTGTAGGTAGGTCCATACGTTTTCAAAAATGAAGACATTAAACGCCTTCTCTTAAGCATGAGATAAACTAACATCATTATGATGACCTCTCAGTCTTCAGTGATTTGTAGGTAAATGACAATGCGAGATGTCGATATTTACAGTATTTATTATCGATATGTTACAAGGGTTATTCTAAGTAATGAAGTACACGCGAGACATCCTATCACTCGTATATATCATACTCTAATTCATGCTATATCTTTCATAGCCGGGTGTCCCTTTTATACATTTGGACACACGTTCACCACAATAATTAATAAAATATTATAGCAAAAAGTATTTAACTGTATTTAAAAAATATCGCTCGGTTTTCATATTATCTCTGTGGTTCTTTCATCATATGGTCTTCCCACCATTTAATATTTATTGAAACGCTTCTACCTCCAGGAGTCATGTATCATATTGTTATTATTATTTGTTTCCGAAAAAGCGACAAGAACAATGTGATAAAGAACGTAAAAGTTACAACTTAAATCAAAAAGCGTTCGCGAATTATTATTACCAACGACAGTAGTCATTGCTGTATTAAATATTACAACTTACAACTACTGAATTGTACTGACAAAACATGAAAGGAAATACTAAACTTCTTCAATAACTGATGGATGTGGAAGGTCCGTCTCACATGGATTAGGATGTTGTACTTACGCGACATCCACGCACCATTTGCATAATAAATAAAACTAGTAATTAACTTAATAGTTGTCTTCCGTATGAACGCTGTTACACATTAATTAACCAACTAGACTAGAGTACTGTTCAAAACATAATAATCATAATGTACCTACTCCGATAAAACCAATCAATAAAAAGTAACCGAAATCTACAACAAAAAAAGTAAATAATAATCAAAGCACATTGACATACAATAAAAAGATGGGTTTTTATAATTAAAAAAAAAATTGAATTGTTAGTATAAGACAACCACTGATATAGAGGGGATATCCTTGGTTTTGGATGCAGTCTGAGAAGAGTCAGCAAGAAAAACGTGTCATAAACTTTTTGCCGCCTTTTTGGCTTTTGTATTGTGAAATTCTTAGTTCAGAAATATAAGTAACATTAGATAATGTTAAGTTAAATGCTCTTGTAAACCTCTCTCTTGTGTTTTCCTTACTCATTTCCAGACACCCCATTAAATTCCTCTAATTTAATGTTAGTTTTTAAAATTCCACTGGATTCCAGCAGTAAATAAAATCTTCATTAGTGAATTGATCCCAATTAGTTTTCTTACTCCACCAGTTCTTGACCTCTTTGAATCTTTTGAAATATTTATCTATTAGCCTGTTCCACTATAAATAAGTGGAACAATGTACAAAAGTGTTTTAATTTCAATTCTAATACAATAGAATTCCACCACAAATTAACAGTCCAAAAACTAGACTTATTAGCCTGTGCTTACTTACTACCTTTAATCTGTTTCTATCAGAATTTTGAAAAATAACTTAACTAGCTGTTTGTGGCATTATTCAGCGTAGGTCCTATCTAGTATCTTCTCAATCACTGCTGGAACCTAGGTATAAAACGACTCCACGAAATTGATTGAGGCGACGAATTTTAATTGAAATGGTGTCGAAGTGTATAATTTTCCATCATTATTGATTAATTGAAGATAGCTAAAACTGGTTCAATTATTAAAAGTATAAAATGTAATCAATTATTTGTACACTCCGAATAATGAATATTTTAATAATCAACCTTGATCAGTTACGCGATAAATTGATTAATCATTAAAATTTATCTGAATAAGCTGTTAGGTTAGTGTTTTTATCAGGTATTCTTGATCCACTGCCTCCACAAGTTTCTTCCACCTTCCTTCCCTTAGTGGATTTGGGCGTTACTTTCCACACTGCCCAGTAGATCATCACCGTCGTCAGCAACTTTGTGTTCAGCATTGGAGATGGTCCTCCCATTTGATTTTGCCAGTTGGTCATGTACGTTGCAGGCTTTTGGCTTGTCTGATTGTCTTTACTGGCGTCCACCAGCGGATATTTGATCTTCTCAGGTTATTACCGCCTGTTTAAAGATTTCAGACGAGGAATGGCTTGTTCTCGGCCGCCTGGAGATGAGCAATATGTTCTGTTTATTTTGCATATCTTACTCTTGTTTACTGACGGATATGCTTCTTATTACCGGACTCATTTGTTTTATTCTTCACGATATAAGTTTTGTCGATAATTGGTTCCTCTCACACTCCCTTATCCATTTGAAGGAGGTCCATGTTAAAAGCCGGTTGCTAGAAAACTTATGACCAGCGATTTGTGAAAGCAGGCAAGTCTGACGGTCTCAAATTAAACACTTGCTTACGCTCCGTCTACACGCAGCGACTTGCATGCGCAATCAGTTTGTGTAAAATTTTGCGCAAAAATACGGTACACTGTGCAGCGTCCACACGACAGCGACTTGTATTTGCAAACTGTTGGTGCAAAAATCTCCGCTAACACAGAACAGTGTGCGGCGAATCAAGCGTTTTCATCGGTCAATTGAAATTCTCCCCCGTCCATACACGCGGGATTACCTATGCAAACCTCCCGCAATCATTTGAAATGCAACGCAAGCCATTTGCGCATTATACAGTTTTGCCGCCTTAACGTATTTGCTTATTTGTGCAAATTAGAGCAAATTTTCGTTTGTGTAAGCCGTTTATGCGGTATACAGTTTTATCGTATTAACCGGGGAAGGTACATGCTGAATAGTGCAAATTAGAGTTTGTGCAAGTTAGATTGTGCGTGTAGATGGACCTTTATCGAAGTACCTATTCAAAAGAGGAAAAAAACTTTATGGAATCCACTTGTCCACAATGAAGACATTGAAAGTTCCAAATTCGATTTTATCTCGGTCGCAAAAATTAAACGTAATACATTGTTAGTTTTTGAATTTATGAATATGTAATTATGTTTGGTAAATCAAGTCGTCAATTAGTATCTGAACTCATGCATAAACGAGTATTTTAACATTTTACGAGGAATGTGATTGTTTATGACATCGTTAGGTTTTATTTTCAGTAATTATTTCTGTTGGCTAACGTTTTCTATGATTAAATCTTGAATCCATAGAAGAATATGGAAAAAGCTTAACCCCTAGGCATGTCTTTATTATGGTGCTAATAATGTCAACTGCGTAGTATATCATTAATTTTTATTTTATCCAACGTAAGTGGCTTGTTGGATTTTATCAAAGTAATTGAAATGTTATAAAAACATACATATTGCTTATACAAAAATATTTCAATTTTTTTTTTTTTTACTTCTTCAAATTTTACCACTATCTTACCTTACCACGACATCTTAGCCCGACATTCACTTTGAACAACATTTAACAAATGTTTCTCTTCTATGGGGTCTTGACTTTTTTTTGAGGGAGTCATGTTTCAAAAATTCATTGCTCATGATGGAAACCAGGTTTTGTGAGCCGAAAATGATGAATTCGAGCTGAAATGCCGTGCCTCGTGGTATCGAAATTCAAGGATTGATACGAGTGCGATTCCGCTGAACTATTCCAGACTGCACTTATAGTCTAATAATCGTCTTGATAAGCAACTTCCGATTGGAAGAAGTATAATTTGACATTTCAAAGCTTAATAGCTCATGATGGAAATTATGCGACGATTTGGAAATGTTTGCGTAATTCATACATACAAAATTTGCAGATTCTAAGTAAATTTCACTCGTGGAACTCGTGGTTCATGTACTTACTCATTTCTATATTTCAACAAAAATACACCGTGGATTTAAAAGTATTAAAAGACATCACGTCTAGCCGAACTAAAGGAGATGAGAGCCGAATTCAATCTGCTTACCCTGAGAATTCAAACCATAGGGTATAATCATCGACTATGTACATATATATCGATGGGTACAATATATTTTTACACCCAAAGTTCAATCGATAACAAAGCCAGACAAGATTTGATTGAAGGCACGATTATTCAAATACAAGTTATCGGGAATCAATTTTACTATTCGCCAATGAAAATCCATTAACATTAAATTATATGGTTAGGTCTTTATTTAAATTAAATTTACAAAGGTACAAACGAGGCTCCTGGCATCAAATCAGGTGCGAGTTTCTATCAAATTACCTTCACGTATTAAATACTTTCACATACATAGATAGGATCCATTTTTTTTATCTAACCTTTTATGAAATCAATTAAAATAATTATTTATGAATATTTATTTATCAGCATCTCGTAAATTCCAATTTTTTTTTTGGATTATTAATGTCTACTCTTTCTTCAAAAGATGCGTAATCACTTTGTGGCGGCATAATTAATAAATTAATAAGAATTACTTTGTTTAATCCACTGTTTTTAATATATAAATATCTAGATGTTTCAGAAGCAAAGCTCTTCTCATCAGGATAGAACAAATTACAAACATTAACAAAAATTATCAATAAGTGATGAAAGTAGGTAAGTAATTAATTATAAATATAAAGATAATTGAAAAAATAATTTGGTTATTCAGATATGGTCACCAAATACGGCTAAAAACCATTTCAAACAATGTTTCAATTCTGAATGGCGGTCTTTCACCAGGGCGATACTGAGAGTATCTTCCACTCTTGAACGTGAGAAAATATACTACATATTATTTTAAATGAATTTATTATGAAACAATAAAAATTAATTAAATAAAATTTACTTGCGCATGTAGGGATTTGAAACCGCAACCTTAGAAATCCCATCGAATATGGAGACCATCAAAAAATTATAAAATATTATGTAATAAATTCGTATTAGAAATTTAAAAAAGAAATTATTTTTATTTTTAATAAAAATGAAATCAAGAAATAATTTTTATTTTTAATAAAAATGAAATCAAGAAATTATTATTATTTTAAATATTATTTTTGAAATCAAGAATTTTTTTATTAAAATTTATATTAATAATGTTATAAAAACATTTATTAACGTGAAAATAAATTTAAGACGTAACTATTTAAAAAAAACATTTGATTAGCAAAAATATTTAATTCACCATTAACACTTTCTCTAATTTTAGAAGTATCATTTATCCAATTGTAAACAAGATGTTTTCGTATGTAAATTTTTTAAACCTCTATTTAAAAAAAAATACTAGTTTGTCTACTCTTTTGTTTTTAATTGATTACAAAATAAAATATCTGAGTCCTAGTTGTTATTGTTAGTTTTTTTCTTTTCTGTGTCTTTTCGGTTTCATGTTTCAGTTGTTAATATTATATTCAATTATTAAATATATATTACAATGAGGTTTATAAGCTTCAATAAGTTATTCCAAAAAATTGAATATAATATATGGGATATAGACAAATTTAAAAAAAAAAAAACGGCTTTCTAAATCCACGTATTACATTTCGTTACAATAGTATAACATTTTGAGTTTTGTGTATAATAAGAATTTCCACGTCACAGCTACTGCGTCATGTAATGAAATTTATAAAATGAGGAAAGGGCTTGTCAAAGGTTAAATAGCTGCACATAGTAACTCGTAGACTGACTTAAAATTGTCGACCAAATAAATAAGTGGAAAAAAGTCACAAAGATTTTTTAATAAAAAGTAATTTACAGGATTGTCAGGTTCCGGTAGAATTACAAAAAATAAAACTAATACGTCTGCCTTCTTTTCCGCGATCGTGCTCCTTTTGGTTGGTGTCACTGACGTCATAATTAATAGACTTATATGATTATATGATTTTGACGGTTGGAGGCAAAAGGTCACGTGACACCCATTTTGGCTTTGGTTCACTGCCATCCACGCTTGTTTCGTGTGATTTTGACTGCGGTAAGCAAATTACAAAACATTTATAAAAAGGGTCAAACCAAAAACTGCAACAAAGTATTCGGTTTTTGTAAACAAGCCGAACCTTTTTATTTAGTTGCTGTTTTACTTAAATGGTGACCACCGCCCCTCTTATTTTGGTTTCTTTCCCTTGCATGCTAGAGCATCTCCATGCATTATTTGCTCTGTTGTTGGCGTCTAAACAGTCAGGTCGTTAAACGGTGTTTATAAGTTTCATTTTAAGTGAAAGTACTGTTTACTTTTTGAAAATCGCTCCAGGTGTTTTGAGAATATCGTGGGGAAATTTTTAATCTCAGCCGCTGCATATTTCTTGCGATTATCAATAAAGATATTAAGTTACGAATGAATACTTTATGGGCATTAAACACGGCGGCGCTCTTTGGCGTCAGGTTATTGATGCTTTAATAAAAATCAGCGTGAATTAATTATTATTACGGCGGTTATTATTATATTAGGTCATAGATAAAATATTTCAACAATGGAGGTCAGAACAGAATGGAGTTCACCTATGGTGACCACGTTTGAATTAATATTTAAACAAGAATTATAAACTCCCTTTCCTTTAGTAACAAATCAATGAGTTACAAATCGAACACGTCATAGCAGAGTAAAGATGTCCGTCGATAATGCAAAGTACTTCCAAATGGGAAAAAAGGAACAAAAAGGAAAGGAATTATCCACACTCGATTACTTATTTTTATTTAATAGTTTTTAATATGTATAATTTACATTGATTAGTAAAATTTTGAACAAAACTTAGTAGAAAGCAATTAATTTGTGGTTTGACACATTTATTAAATAAAACAAACGCTTTGTTTTAAACCACTAATTTAATTTAAAATTATGTTAGTGGTTTAATACGAAGTTTTATTTAATAAATATATATAATTAGAAACAATAGTGTCGTGATGCGCTTTCTCCTTCTTTGTCTAACGTTTCGGACATCATTACAGAATCCACCATCAGGGCAGATGTATAGTTTGTTGATTTTTTTTTTGATTTCTTAGTTTCTTATTGGTCATGAAGTAACGAAACATTTAAAGTTACTGTCTCTATGTGTAGTGTGTATTTCTAAGTATGTAGAAGCAATACCGTGTTGCGCCCCGTTAACCTTCTTAGGGCCGGTATATCAAAATAATAATTATCGTTATTGTTGCTTGATGTGGTTTTCGGCGTTGAGTTTTTGTAATTTTACGAGCACACCCTCGAACGGTTGAATTGCTTTTATCATTAGGAGGAGTGCTAAAATCTATAAAACAGTATTTAACAACCAATTAATACTGTCTGATTTTAGTTGCTAATGTAAATTGACGAATCAGATATTTTGATTGATCAATCAAGTACAATAATACATAAACAATTAACTAGTGGAGATATCCCCATATTGGCCAATAAAATAACTTTATTAGCTAATTGAGCTACAATAAAATATAATTGAGTCAATTCACATTGACGACGCTGCATTGGACATCGTATTATATGCACTTTCAATATCAAAATATGCACTATCAATGCAAGTTTTTTTTTTAAATCACTGAAAATATTAAAAAACCTATCACAAATTAAATACGAGAAAAATACAAAGAAAATAAAAGGGTAACGGTCGCCATCTGGAAATCAAACCCAGTACCACTGTCTTACAGGGACTGGTACTCTAACCTCTGAGCTAATGAGACCTTATTGCATTCCGTCATTTATATCAATATCGTTCTTCAATTTAAGATTTATTAATATAATCCACAATTAATTTCAATGTCATTTTGGCTGCTATCTTTTTTTTCGTATGATTGCAAGGTTCTACCGGAATTTATTTGCAATCTAGATAGTGTCTCGGATATAAATACCTATTTGATTTTTATTCATATGGGACATCTATTCACTTTTCTAAAAGTGTAGAATGAATATTCAATTTAATTGGAATAACTTATTAAAGCTGATAAACCTCATCATAATATATATTTTTTAATAATTGAAGATAATATTAAAACATCTCAAATGAAATACGAAACAGAAAAAAATATCACATATGGGAATTGAACCTAGGACCTCTGTTTTACCGGGACTAGCACTCTAACCGCTGAGCTAATGAATACTTTTGAAGAATTTCTTCCTAAAATAAGAATTAATTACAAAAATGGCTCAAATTTGCAGTATGCATATCGTTGCCCCAAAGCAACAGTGGGATATCTTTAAAATACTGTACTGAAATTTTTGTACTACTCGGCTTAATACAGCCATTTTCTAAGAAAATTAAATAGTGTACTATAACATTAAAAGGTTTCCTGGTATTCTATTTACGTTAATTTATTTTTGCTAGAATTCATCTACATCTAAAATACCCGATATCTTTAGTTTTTTTCGAGTTATACCATTGTTCCTTTGGGGCGACGATATGAAAATATGCAAATGCACATAATCCAATGTCTAGTTATTATGCAGGTATACACATTTTTAACATATATATCTTCTATATGGACCCCTCACTATAAAATTCATTCCGATTCCATTGAAAAAATTCAACATAAATTTGTAAGATATGTTAACTGTAAACTCGGTTTACCTATTGAAACTATAAATTACAATTAGGTACTTCATGAAATAACTAAAATTATTAAAACTATCAGATAGAAGAATTGTCTCTGACTTAACTTTTATTTTCAAAATTGTTAATGGTTATATAGACAGTCCTGATATCGTCAGCTTAATTACATTTAATATTCCGACTAGAACGACTCGATCTAAAATTTTGTTCAACTGAAACAATAATTTCAGGACTGAGGCATTCAAACATTCATTGGTACCTAGACTCCACACAGTAGGTACATATTCAGATAAAATAGACATTTTCAACTGCTCGGAATACAATTACAAACAAACGATTATTGCATACATCCTCAATAATTATTAATATACTCGTATGTGTCTAGAGTATAAGTAACAGTGAATGTGAGGTATGTTTTGATTATTCACCTCTAGAACTTATTACTTAGAATGGTACTTACACTATGTTATTCTTTTATTTGTTCGATATATTATTACTCTGATGTGTTTTGCACCTGTTTATTATAACTAACTTTATATGTAAAAGCCCATATATGGCGTACATTATACAATAAAAGCAACGTTTCGAATATGAATGGTATTTATTCTCTGATCAGGGTAATAATGATACTGTTTTCCACTCTGAAACAAAACGCATAAAAAAAAACTACGTAACCATGTAACCCCGTTCTAGTATTTCCATTAACAACAGGCGAACAATTGCATGATTTGCTAGAAGCCTCTGACCTCAAGGCAATCTTTGGATCAGTGTTATCGACACCAAAACCTAAACCGATATATTGAATCAATCGTCGCTGAGTTTTTCTTCTTGAAAGAATTACAAGCTAATTAATGACGGAGTAGTCATTGGGTTTCCCTATCAAATGTAACGTGCTCACTTTTAATCATGTTACCAACAAAGCTGTTTATGGTGTAAGATATTTTATCATTGAACCTAATAATAATGACTTTTAAATAAAATAACATAAAGCGTAATAAATTCCATAAATTGGTTATTGGTATACTTACATTATTGGCGTGGATTTATCGTAATAAAACTCGATACATGCAATAACGCGGTTAATCAACGATGTCATATGGCATTATAATGACCAATATTTGCCTTGATCTTTTCGCACTCTTTGGCTCTCGAACTGTTGACCCCATAATTGCAAGTCGGCTGCTCTACTATTAGCCTAAGCGTGTGTGTACACTATTGTAAAGTGACTGAACATGTATGTGTGTTGTGTATACCTGTACAGGTGTACACTGTAAAGCGTACGATTGAGGATATGTGTATGTATGTCTGAGAGGGTGGGTGTATTTGTGAGCATGAGGCGATAAAGCACACGTAGACACGCCTGCCAATCAGTGTAATCGACGTGTCGGACGATGGTCAGATATTATGTTTGTATGTGGGTTGCAGCACCCGGTGATGATAGTGTAAATTCTCCTTAACATTTATGGAGACAGAATATTTAAAAAAAAAAAAAACGTGTTTTAGCATTCCACAAGGAATCATACTTGGTCATCTCATATTTACTGAAATTAAAATCAAATATATATGTAGGTAACAGTCCAATTAGGAATATACTTTTATCGATAATGCATGTGGAAATACTTAAGAAAACTCTAAAGCAAGAAAAATATCGCCTTTGGGTAAACCACAGGGTAAACTACACATGGTTTCCTTACACTCCTTGAGCAGTTAATTTCAATAAAAGCTAAATGATTTAAACTAAACAATTTTATTACATTAGTAAAACATAGTAAAAGCAAACAAATCCACCTTTTTAATACAGACACAATGCAGAATGTTGTGAATATTTTGTACATACCAGAGCTTTCAAAAACAAATGTTTTTAAATACCAACACGTACATTGAAATGTTTTTCTATCGCCCTGTAGGACATGATAAAGATATAACGTTTTTATTTTCCATCTCTGCTCTATGAAGTCGTTTATTTTTAATTTCCTGTAGGCAGAACTATCTACCTCGGGTGTGTTCAACCAAAACTGTTCACAAAAATCACGTCAATTTTTTTAACTAGTTTTTACAGGAATTACTCAACAACGAATAAAACTATGTTAAAATCCTGTTCACATTTTTCTCTAGACTTGAAAAGGGAGGAAACTTTTCTTTCCCCAAAAAACACGCTGTCTTTGGTCAAAGAAGGAATTTAACAATTTTTACATCACGATTGAAAAATGATAAAAAGTGATTGAAGTAAATTTACGAACAAGAGAAGATTGGAATAGGTACAGCGATCTGTGCTAGAGTGCTAAGATTAAAAAAAACGGAATTATTGATGTTGTTGTAGTCGAAAATAATTGGTTTTTTTTTTTCAAAAACTCGGTTTACTGTAAGAAGATTTTCATACAAAAAAACAAGTTTTTGAAAAAAAAATCGTCTTCAGCTGCAACAACATCAATACTGACGATTTTTTCAATCTTAGCACTTAACCAGACTACAAAGTCACGAGCCGCCACTGCCTACAATACATTCATGTTGATTTCTGCTCACACATTTTTACTTCATTTTAGTCATCACAGGAAAATTATGATTAATTATAAATAAAACAATTGACGTAACGCCATCTTCCGGTACGGTTGGAATCACCTGGCCGCGATCCATCGATACCCTATCGTTTAGTTGTGTCGGATCGGTTGGCCAGATACGAATTACGATATTATTATTATTACATAACAGGCCGTTGGTTGTGCAAAGGATCGCTACGGGAAAGTTGAATCCATCTAAAGAGATAATTGAGTCATTATGGCGCGGCCGTCCTAAGTCCCCGTCTAACCCCTGCGATGGCGGGTTAATAAAAACATCAAAACGTTATTAGCCACGGTGATGGTCGGAGATATGAGTATACAGATAGCGAATCGCGAGGCCGTGGATCGCATCAGACTGGTGGCGAGAATATGGAATATGGAGGAACGGGCAATAGTTAACAGGGAAGTTATTTCAATAATAAAACCGTGTTAATTTGAATAATAACGGCAAGCAATTGTAGTCACTTATGTGGGTATATATCCACATCTAAATATGTGTCGCACAGCTTACGCACTGTCTTCAGCAACGAGATTAAAAATGCTTCTCTAAACTTTTCTTTTAGGTATTAAAGTAGATGCTATTTAAAATTGGAAAAAAAATGTGAATAGAGTAGCTTCTAAAATCGACAGTTCCACTGATGAATTGGGTACTTACTTACTACGCATATGAAGAAAATTTGGGGAAACAGCTTGCACATGTTTAAAAATAATGGAAATAGATTTCAGATTCAGTTTCAGTGTAGATAAATCGACGTTTATTGAAATAACGTTAAACAGTTTCATACAATACGGTATGTTTAAATATAAGTAAAATAGATTATACATAATTATATTATTGTGTGGTTTACATTAACTACCTCAGTAGGTGAAACCTGTTCTGAGATTAATGTTATGACAGATTAGGCATTGTTAAATTAAAGTATTTAAATAGTAATGTCAGAATATACAAACAATAATTAAAATGAAATTTTGAATACATTATGAGAGGTTACAAAATTAAATAAAGAAGGTAATGTGTAAAACAAGTTTTCTATATTGTTGCGTTATATCACAAAAATTAAATCGTTATACTTTTGTATTATTTAAAACAATTAAAAAAAAAAAAACAAAAGTAATAAATTCAATGTTACAGTGTAAATGCAGGTACTGGCATAAGGCAAACCTGATGGGCAATTGTATTAAATGACTGTTCCAGGTTCCAGGTTTTAGGCTGCAATATTAAGGAGTAAGGCCGCTTAGGTGTCAATGAAGTTGTCCTACCTATTTGGAAGAGAAACACGAAGGAGGGAGATATATACAAGTATAAGATTCTCAAGGCTAAAAGTATTCGGCTGATTAATTTATGGGGTAATATGTGGAAATGCATGGAGATTGGGACGATAAAGAGGCAATTACTCCTATGATGAAATTGAACAAACCATAAACATGTCTTCATTAGAAAAGCGTTGGATGGACTTTGAACTCATTTGAATTTTCAAAATAATTAATTGTATTATTGACTTACCTTCTTTGTTGCAACTCATCCAGTTCAACATTTCTTGCTGTATACAAAGAAACAATGAATTGATTTTCCTCTATCAACACTACTAATTATGGGTACCATTCTCCATTGTCCAGAATATTAAGACTTATTAACTCAAGCCAGGGCCTTGAAATTTTTGGTACTAGTCTAAATGATTTTTGTCAGGCTTTACGACAATACAATTCGATAAACATCATTTAAGTAATATGTCTAAAATCATGGACTCTACAAAAACCTTGTTCAGGCTTTGACTTGAATGTTCTCTCAAATGTATATTTTTCATTTACGTACTGTATTTTTTCTGTAGCTCTTTTCTTATTTAATTTCGTGTTGTGTATTTTGGGTAATATAGGTGGTCAATTGACAATGACCCGTTAACATAAAAATAGTTTTTAATTGAAAAAAAAGCCGTGTTGCGCTTGCCACCAGTCAGTCACACAATGAGTGTCACATCTGCCCTGATGATCGACACTACAAGACTGTCTGAAACAAATTCTAAAAATCCATCATCATAATGAAGACGATATATAAAAATACCTGAGAGAGCTTACATTCAAATCAGAAGTATTGTGAATGTAGTATTCTTAGGAAAAGGCATTTATATTTAGAACAAAATTATTATTAAAGGAAGAAAACATACATCAAAATAACTTCTGTATTAATTTTTCGGGACTATAAAGAAGTTAGCGGGATATCCTTCAATGGATTATAGCATCATCCCACGATTGATCGTATCGTACCCGCGGTATATCCCATCTCGTCGGAGCATCGCGTCTCCGGGGCGGTTTATTGGTTCGCCATTGTTTCTGATGTTGCCCGGTGCCCAGTGCTCACTGCCAGCCCTGTGTTTGATGTTTGCTCCATGTTTAGACCATGTTTTATGGGGGTAATGGAGATAGCCGTCGTGGTTATTGATTTCTTATTTTATAGATCCTTGGACGGGGGACCAGAATTTATTGGCTTAGGACGTAAAGCACAGTCACCTAAGAAAACATGTATTTTGCTTCGACTTAATTTCAGTTTCAACAGTATTTATTCTATCACTACATACAAATTGTAAAATATCAAAAAAACTATATTGTCGCTGTTTCTGACTCAACCTCAGGTCTATAAAAAAAAAATTCTCAGGAGGTGAAAGAAACTGTCTATTTTACCTATTTTAAATTATTTTAAAGTAGTTCTATTTTATGTTATGAATACATTACATATTAAACTATTAAATGCTTTCAAAATATTTTAAATGAGGAAAAAACGTTTTTGTCGAACGAGGTTGGGTCAGAACAGCGACGATATGACGTCTTGTTTTATGGTTTGGTAATAAATTTAATTTAATTAATTTATTTATTTGTATTTTATTTTATGTGACACCTCACAAGAGCACCTCTGTATGTATATTAGAGGTGGGCGTTTCAGTTTCATTTTCAAAATAACCGAAACCGTTTCGGTTTCTCAAAATAAACGGTTTCTGGAAACCGTTTAAAAATAACGTTTTTTTTTCATATACATAAATATAAAATAAATAAAAGTTATCGTCTGTTATAATTGCGTTGAATGATAAAAAGTAATATATGTAGGTTGTTTAGGTACTATAAATCATAGGCTTCATGGCTTCCTATTAAAAATATATATATATGAACTTACCAAAATGTGAGGACGGGGTTGGGGTCAACTTTAGCGATAATTTAAAATAAATTCAATCACAAATAAGGCCACAAAAGTAAGCACACACTCTGATAATATTATATACTTCAATTATAATAACGGCCAACTGAGATTCAATATTAGTACTACAGCATTCATTTATATTATTATTACATCACTTTATTTTTGGGTTAAATATTTTAAGTTAACTAATTTTCTGAGTTTTAAAAGATTCAAAATTTATTAATATTAAAGAACATCAGTTGCTCGACTTTTTTAGATTTTTATCTTGTTCTTCTGTCACTTAAAATTAATCCTGTCTTTGAAAACATTCGCTCACAGGGAACTGACGTCGCCAAGAAGTTGCATTTGTTGCGGAATATTTTGGATAGATTGGGGTACACATATTGATTTTGTCTCCTCCATTCTAATGGGTTATTTTGTCGTGGCAATAAGGGCTCTTCCAAAAACATTATCACTTCTCGTGATGCTCTGGAATACGAGGAACTGGCGATGCTATGGTGTTCACAATCGGTATCAAAGTCAAATAGAATTGATAGTTCGGGACGTTTTGTGGGGGTAATATTAACACATTGTGGTATTATCTTAACTTCTCCCGCTTCTGCATCTAAGAGTTCAACGACTAAATCGATAGCTTTCATCTTAGCATTCTCAGCCGCTGACGTTATTTTAAATGCACGCGCTTTGAATCTCGGATCCAATAATGTGCACAATGCTAAGGATTCATTTTGATCAATGTCGTTGAATCTATCATTTATTCCTAATATTAATTTTGCCACGACTTGTTTTGCTTGTGCACCTATAATTTCTTTTGATAAAATTTCACAAACTTTCAATAGGCCCGATGTTTAAACAATAACAAGACTGCCAGTCATGTATTTTTCCCCGCTGATGTTTTCCGTAACCTGCTCAAACGGTTCCAAAATCTCGATTAATTGCTTGCACAGTTTCCAATCTTCAGGTGCAAGACACGGTAGATTTTTGTTAATTACGGCTATCGTACATTGTACAGGTTCTTGAAGCTCCGATAAGCGTTTTAACATATAATATGTTGAATTCCATCGTGTCGGAACTTCTTGCAGTAACTTCTTTGGTTGTACAACTCCCGAATTTAATTGATATTTTAATAATTTTTCAGTAGACAGGTTACTTTTTTTGAAATGTCTAACGATTGTTTTAAATTTATTGGTTGTATCTGAAACAATTTTTAAGGCATCTTGAACAATTAAGTTAATTTTATGTGCATAACAGCCAAAGTATTTCCACTTGAGAATGTCATTTATAGCACCCTTGATGTTAGATGCATTATCGGACACAACAACTAGCACCTTTCCACTTAACTCCCACTTTTCCACGATCCTTTTTAATTCTTTAGCCAACTCTACACTTGTGTGGGGCCCGCTAAAAGAGGCACAACCCAGTAAAACGGTTTGAAGTTAAAAATTGTTCGTAAAAAAGTGTACCGTTATAGCCATGTAACTCTCGGTCGTGGAAGAAGACCAAAGATCTCTAGTTAAACAAACACTCGTTGCCTTAGTTTTTAACAAGTCTACAACTTTAATAACACATTTATCGTAATGCAATGACAACAAATTATTTGACACGTATTTTCTGCTGGGTAAAGTGTATGATGGAATTACACCAGCCATCAATTTGACGAAACCACTATTTTCAACCATGCTGAAGGGTTGAAGGTCTTCTATAAAGAGGCCCATAACCAAATCGTCAATTTGTTTTTTCTCCTGCGAACTAATGTTTTTTGGAATAAAAGACATAATATTTTGCTGTGTCTTTTTCCAAGAGAAAAACCTGAAGTGCTGGCTATGATCTGTGTTTTTTCAACTGGCTGAGCTGATAATTCAGAAGCACTCACACTCACACTTGTTCGATCACTTTCGGTTATAGTTTGACTAGCCACTCTAGCCAGCGGAAGAATCACATTTTGCCGACGGGAGATTTCCGAATTGAACAAAGTTAAATGTACTAGGGGATGTTTTCTCGTTAGGTGCATTTTCAAATTAGACACAGTAGATTTAAATGAAATGCGCGTCTTACATATATTACACGAGGCCAAATCATCCCCAACAGTATCGAAATGTGTCCATAGAACACTAACCTTTCTGCGTTTATGCGACGACATCATAGAAGTGGGTAAAATAGTATTGATATAATAATAACAAAAAATTATAAAACTGAACGAGGAACGACGCTTGTCAATGTTCGCGTTAAGACAATTTTTCGCATACTAAACTGACAAAATGCTCAAATATTAAATCTCCCCAAATAATACACTTTATGACTGCATGTATGGATTGAAAAAGGAATCTTCCAGAATGATCTAAAAATCGAAACAATAATAAGCACTTGCGTATTCCGATATCACCTAAAATGTGGCACTGAACAATCGAAGATTTTTATTTTCCCGGTGCCATATTTGATATTACCAAAATGCTTGGGCCCTTTTTGGAAAGATAATATTGATTATCTGCGACATTTTATTATTATTACTTACTTGAGACGAGCCATAAACAGATCTGTTGGCTTTTTTGTAAACATTCGGGTTTGAATTACCTCGCCAGATTAAGTAAAGGCGAATAGTAAAAATTAGAACGTTTTGTTTAATGAGCCACAATTCACTACGATAAATAGTTTAACCTTTTTTCTACGTTACTAACATTAGCTGGTGGTGGTTCATTATATTGTATTTCATGAACACTTTGTACTTCAGAGATGGATTGCACTCGATGAAGTACGCACCCACGAAAGGAAAAAAAGAGATCGCATCAAAAGGAACCGTGTTTGCTTGAGAATATATATATTTTTTATCACTAGTAGGTCTGCCGTTTCTGTACATTACAATCATTACACTATTTTTTTTCTTCTAGTCTAAAAATCACTTTACATTCTTCTTTCAAGTCGAGATACCCCGGCTGATATTATACGCGAATATACGGCATTTATTACTACGCTAACTAATTAACCATCATGATTTTGCTCAGCAGGGATAGGCAGAGAGGATAGATCGTCACACAACTCTGTCTCGGTATAGACTCCTTGCTTCATTCACATTCATATGTCGTACTATAACCTACTCCAGTATGTATTTGATTCACTTGATTATGTCATATATTCTTCGGGTGTCCCCGACTTCTTATACCATTATCTTCCACGCCATATAATCTATTTATACCTCTCTTCGGTCATCCGCTCAACGTGCCCAAAACATCTAAGAGTCCTTTCTTAATCTTAACAATTACGGAGAAAATAGTTATCATTCCCATAATTTAAATTTATAACCATGAAAGATAAAAATAATACCATGGTTGTAGGACAAATTAATTTTGCTAGATTCGTACTTATCTGCAGTTCCGAAATACTAAAACAACAAAAAACAACAGCTAAAATCCTTATAAAATTATTTTTAGAAGTTGATGTCCACGAAAAATTAAGGTAAAAAGTAGATCCCAAACTCGAAAACGTTGGAAACCATTCTATCGTGATTATTAAACTACAACATTTCGCGGTGAACGATGCGGCGAAAGCGTTTGTTTGCAACGGGTCACGGCAAATATCGCATGGCGTTGCAGTCGGGCGTTTAATTTTTTCGAAGCCGTTTTTCGAAGCCGTTTTTCGAATAAGCGTTTCACGAGAAAGCGTTTTACAAGAAAGCGTTATGTGTAACGGGTTACGGCATTTCGCGTTTAGCGTTGCGGGAGGGCGTTACATTTTTTAAAGCGTTTTCACGCAACGGTCAGAAACGGGGTGTCGGGAAAAAGCGTTTCGCGCGAAAGCGTTCGTTTTGAACGGTTTACGACGGTTACGAGTTTAGTAAATGTTGCGGGGAGCTGTTTTAAATGTTTCTTGCGTAATTCTCAAGCGAATTATCCTCTACTGGAATAATTTCGCGCGGGTTTATTGCAGACGTAGTTACAGATTTTTTTAAACGGTT
>JAHDVE020003066.1:0-11773 GCA_022606495.2 Halesus radiatus | reverse complement strand
TAATAATAACATAACAGGTGAATGATACATCACACATAATAAGTACGTGAAAATAAAGCCTTTAAGGTGCTGCGGCATTTAAATTGAGAGGGCCCAATATTTTTCTCCAGTATGCGTCGATGCTGGAGGCTGGACTGAGGCGGGCCTCCATGATGAGGATATTCCCGGAGTTGTTTATTCTTTGATAATGTTTAATCTTTTAAAATAAAGTACATATATTTACAACGTCATGCCCTTCCATATATTATATATGATACATTGTGTTTTAACCCTTTACTAACAAGGGTAGTATTTTACAGCTTTAATGAATGTATTTTAGTATGTTTATGTAAATTATTATGTTTCATTAGATAATTATGCAAACGGATAACGCAACAAGTGTAATTCTTTATGACGTTTAAATATAATGAATGACAGAGAAATGACTATGAACGATATGGGTAGGTATATTCCTGAAGTATTCTTATTTTAACCATGGCGATTGTGTTTTAACCAATAATCTAATGATTGCAGTTAGGTTGACAGAAAAACGGCAATTTATTTTATTTAACTAAAAAGAGAGGTTAATTAATACCTACCTACGTGATAAAATAATTATTGGTTAACAAATTTACGTTAACCTTAAAGCGGGCGCGCGGGCTTTTATGACAAAAGTCTAATCGATCTACGGAATGATAAGGCTAATTTTACATAAATTAAAAGCTTTATGAAAATTCGTTTATTCATGCTGATGTATTGTTTTTTGTTGTTGTTTTTTTAACAATAATTCGTACTTAGTTATCAAAAATAATTAATGATTCATTATCATCATCTGCAGTCGCACTCGTCATAGACGAAAGCGGCGTGATCCCGGCAGATATTAATTGTGCAGGATTAGCAGTGGGTCTAAAATTTTTTGGGCAGGTCGATTCTGCAGGACCCTCTCAATGTGCCCCTAGTGGTTTCTTTTTTTTTTCTTTTGGTTAGGTAGCTAAGCTTGGCGCATATGGTCGATTAGTCGTTTTTCGCTCCACTGATCTACTGAATCGTACGAACGGCGCGGGAGTGGATACAAGTGGGATGAATAGGTTATCGATTACGTCATTTTTTTTGGAGGACTCTCTCGATGTTTCTCGAGTAGTTGATGTGTTTTCTTCAACACAGTCGCTGATTAGGCGCGTATATTCAATAAAGCGCTCTTCGCTCGACTGAAATGTGAATCCTACGCACAGCGCAGGAGTAGGTGTTAAATGGATGAAAAGTGTGTAATTTGCTTCGTTATATTTCTATCTCAGATTGGCAGAGATAGCAGATGACTATGACGCAAAACAAGCCTATGGGCTTCAGAGGGGAAAGAGGTGCGTAGCTGTTTCGACGTCGCGCGACCGCTTGAAGGTTAAAATACAATGTGTTTTTTTGTCATCTCAAAACAGTAGTCTGGGTGATTTTTTGTGTACATAAAAAAAGTTAAAATCGTTTAGATAAATGGAATCAACGAAATCGAAATGGTTGCAACATATCTTTAAAAATAATGCATAAGTAATTAAAAAATATATTTAAAGAAAATACTAATACGTTTCATTATAATGTGTGTGTTTTTATTGGATCCACAGATTACAAAAAGATAAACTGAATAAATAAGTTTGTATTTTATTTCTCATAAACTGATAATTAATTGAAAGGGTTTTTTAACGGGTTATATTTTCTATTTCTCTAATTTTGTGGTCCCTTTCCAGCTTTGTGGGTTGAGTTAGTGGACAGTTTCAAATACGGTTTGAAAAATCGATGTTCAAAAAAAACATTGTGTTTTAGTTTATATACCACGCACGTACATGTTTACATTAATAATCATATTGAAAAAGGCCGTCATAGCGACCTACAGATCAATATAAAGTTTTTACTTCTTACTTTTTACAGGGTATTTTATAAAATTTTATTTCGTGTTTCCGATGCATGGTCGGTTTCTGCGGTTTTTTTTAAAATTGAAAGCGATATTGAATGTTCGAATATAATATTTCTGGTACTCTTTGTGAATGGAGTGAATTGAATTGGATTCAATGGAATTTTAACAGGAATTGTTTGGTTATTAGTTACAAGGTCTGTTATTGGCAGGTTTAGAGTTTCAATAATTCGAAATTGAATAATGCTAACGGAATATTTTCACTTCAGGAGAACCTATCGAAAAGAAGGTTTCTCAGCCTGTTGTCAGGTGTTGTTATTACCTAATTTGAGTACCTATGCTGCTGCAACATAAAAGGGACAAAATATTGATTACTTTTATTTATAACTAGATTGAATTTTGATTGAACATTTCGAATTAGTTGGTGATTTATTCGATTTGAGTAATGTATAGCTCAAATACGAAGCCACGATTTTAAATAACATTTTTTAATGCGGTTTATTTTGAAGTGGTTGGTGCTTTCTAATTTTTGTGAGAAATTGATAATTTCCACCCAGGGGAAAGGAGTATTTTTCTTCGGGGGGTTAAGTTTTTGAAATATTATGCGAATAGTGCAACAAAGTTAGAAGAATCTTAAATAATTACCTATTTCAATGGAGTTTAAAGCAATTTGTAAGTATTTTATTCGATTCAGATCTGCGTTATCAGTTAATTTTTTGTAAATAAAAACAGTTTGCATTACTCATTAGGTGCGTTCTAAAAACTAATGTATGTTTATATAAACAATTATGCAATATATAACCTTCAGAATCTATGTAGCTGTGTTAATGAAAAAAATAAATTACTACGAAACACATGTTACAATAGGTATATAGATGAGATTCCAATTTTTCATTCATTTTTGATACTTATGTAAAAGTAATATTTTGTATGACTAGCTGGGACTAATTTAAACACGGACGAAAAACGTACGTGAATCAGTTTTGATTTTCGCCGTTGACAGTTTTCGATAAATATTATTCCATTACATTTTAAATGGGACAAATGCTGAAATGCGTCACTTCCTCGTTAAAACAGTGTGCTGTTAGTTTTGGTGTGATTTTAGCTTAAATGAACTTCGATGGAACCATTTAGATACTAATATTTTCCTGACTTAGTTCTAAAGATTAGCGCAGTGCTGAAGGCTTCAATTTCTTTTATACACCACACTGGTCACTTCTAAGGTTTTATTACAGAAATATTGTGCACACACATAGTGTGCGTTCAATTTGTCAATGAACTTTATGTCAGATGATACTGGACTTCACAATTCTAACGACAATGGGCTAAATTTCAAATTTTATTCGACTTCATTTCAGATGATAATGATTTTCAATCAAGATCAGGATGATCCAATATCAGGATGAAATATAGATTGTCATATCAAGTTCTTCTAACCATGAGAAGACAAATTGATCAGATGATGGATCTAATGTCTGCCTGATGCACAAATGAATTTTTTGACCAACCATCTTTGGGCAGTCGTACATTTTAGTACACTATAAACCGTACCATTTGAACACTCTTAGCAAGCCCTTCTGAAGTCGAGAATACGAATATATAATGATTCGGATAAAAAACAACGAATAACTGACTCAACCCTTTGAGGTATTCATATAAAAAACATGTCTGTCCTCAAATCACAAACAGATTCTCGCAGCTCCTCGCTCTCCTGCGCAGTCCCAGCAGCCTCGCGAGGAATCGGGCTCCACCTCCGGGGCCCCCGCTCCCTGGGGGCCTCCTGCCCAGGCGCTTGGGGTTCAGCTGTACCTGTGCGAGGATCCCCACGAGGAGCTCGTCCACGTTGTGCGCAATGCCACTGGAGGCTTCTATGAACTTGCAGCCGCAGTTGTTAGCGAGGCGTCTACCAACTGGAAAAAGAAGAAAAAAAAAGATGTATACAAATACCAGGATTTTTCACTAGAATATTGACATGTATTGAGAATTGTTGAAATATTAGGTTTAAAAATACATGGAGCACTGGGTCATTGTGGTACATCTAAAGGAAAATATTTCATCCTTCCTCCCCCAGTTCCATTCCTCCCTGTTATAGATCAGGATTGGACCAGAACTACACTGTGGACTACTAGTCTGACATCCTCTGCTTATTAGTAACTATTGTATTCAGACCATTAGTTGAATTTTCTGCAGTCAACGTTTCTTTTGCAGCCTTCTTTTCTTTCGTGAACATACTCTCCAAATGTACACAGTAGTCAATTTCTTTACGGAATCACCGTTCACAACCATATATCATAGAGTTTCCCTAACTATTTCTACAAACTCCATGACTTTGAATCTATTCATCACCCTTAAATCGATATATATACATACTTTGTTCATAACACACTTTATTTGCGATGCTTTTCCGGCTCGAAGGACAAAACACAGTATGAAACTCTCTTGAACCCATCTAATATTGGTCGCCTTCACAAAATACATTGATATAGTACTAACCGACCATCGGCACTTCTCTCTTCCTCTCCAGGTCCGCCTTATTGGCCACCAGGATGACGCCCCTGGTGCACATATACTCCCCCTTTAGGAGGTACAGCAGGATCTCCTCGGCCATCTTCAGACTCTGCCGGTCCTCCACGGAATAGACGACCACGAATACGTCCGCGTTGTATGTGGCGCAGAAACTCTCCACCTGGAAAATAAAAGGGATAGGTGAGATAATGATTAAGAGAACAACAAAAATAGGACATTATTATAAAGGTGCCAGGAATATGTGAAAGATGGAGACAATATGGTTGAAATCATAACAGATGCGTCGCAAGGTCGAATCGTCTAATATCTAATTTATACATCTTTAGTAACCATTCATAAATCAAAATTTGGAATATTTATTATATGTATTTTTCATAGTCTCGGACAGAAATTAAGATACATTAGAATAAATGAAAAATGGTAAAAAAATACAGAAAGATAGACAAGTATTGGTAATACCAAATAATGAAATTAAGGAAACATTTGTATTTTAATACTTTTAATAATACTGAAGATGATCATTTGTATCAAACGTGTAAGCAGTGAGAGGTTGATAGGTGGAGTATAAAAAGTCATTTTATAACTATTTGTGACATGGCTCAAAAGATGTCGCAAAATTATTTGTAAGTGATATTGAATATGTTAACGGTTAATGTAGCTTCGTCGAGCAGTTGAGTTGCTCTGGGTAAACAGAATTTCTCGCTTTCGGAGCATAAAATAATCTCAGAAATAACGTACGTTCTTTAATTTCTATGGATAATTGAATAGATTCGAAATTCTGATATTTTCTCTCTTTTTAGTTCTCAAGTCGTGTGATGTGAAGAATATTTTTGGACAAAATCTTTATGGATGACTAACTTTCGCCCTCTGCTCGACTGTACTGAACAATAAAATAAAAAGCACGAACGTGGGTCAATGATTTGTAAAATAAAATACGCTTATTGGAAACTGTACATAATATTCTTATACTGAGTTCTGAATAACTTCCTGAACACAATTTAAAAAAAATCTGTAAAAGAAAATATACAAAATTATTCGACATATCAATTAGTAGGTTTTTACCTCAAAGCACAATTGACAAAAGATAAACGGTATAGGAAGAGATGGCGCGATCAAGTGAATCAAATACTTGAGTCGGGCCATGTCGGAAGTCGGAATAATAGAAGAGAATGTATGAGACGATGCATGAATGTGAATGAAGCAAGAAGTGTATGCCAAGATCGAGTTGTTTGGCGGTCCGTCCTCTCTGCCTACCCCTTCGGGGAAACGGCGTAATGGTTAGTTAGTTAAACGGTATATTATAATAAGTCACTTAAGCTTGTAACCCTCATTGTAATATTTAATCATCGAAGAAGATAATATTAACCATTCATAATTGAATCACGAAACCGAAAAAAATCACAGAAAATACAAAGGTATCAGTCGCATCCGGGAGTCGAACCCAGGACCTCTGTCTTCGCTCTATCAACTGAGGTAATTTGATTAGTTCACTTTACGCCATCTTCAGCGATATCATACCTCAACTTCGAACCTTCGATTTCCAGAGGCGACTGACACCTTTTTTTATTTTCTGTGGTTTCTTTTTCGGTTTCGTGTTTCATTCAGGAATGGTTAATATTATCATTTTCAATGATTGGATATATTAATTTTTGTCACAGATAATCCGCTCCTAGGGAAATTATTCTGAATATTTCCACAGGGAGATCTCATTTCACTGATTTAAATAATGAAGATATATAATTTTAGTTAAAAAGTATACTTAATTAGTTTTACCTCTATAGTGGCGATATAAGGTACCTACATAAAATTCGCAGTTTATCGCAGACCCTCGTTCACATGAACGAATACCTGTGAATGATAGGGGGCAATGCTGAACACTGAAAGAGATAAAAACTATATTCAATCTCTGGCACGCGAATCACAGTATGTTCAGACGGGAATTTTATGCCTCGGGTTTGCCCCAATGCTGTCGTAATATTCTTTCTAGCAGAAAGCGAATCTATTTTGGTTTTGGGAGCGTGTCAATCTTTTATTTCAGGTTTCAGTAAAGTTCTCAGTGAATTGTTGTATTTTAAGTATTCCTTATTCATTTTCACATATCTCCACGCTGAATTGTTGATAGCATGTGAGTCATTTATGTACTGAACTTCATGGGTAATAAGTATTCATCTATTGATGTTGACCGTTACGACATTGTGTCAAAAATAATTTTTATTTTATTTTTTGCCCAATAAACACATCTAGTTCATTAATGTGCAACTTTCTAAATTGCATTAATGTCTAATGTTATGTTCTGTAAATTAACCAATAATAAATGTGGATAATTTTTAGTACCATATTATTATATAACAAATAATAATAATAATAAATGGATTATTTATATAGCGCCGTTTTCGTGAGAAAATCCCCACAAAGGCGCTTTACAACATAATTTATCTAACCTATACCTTATCATTTAGACTCATAATTTACATATTAGAATAATTACTAATGGCTTACAGCTAAGATTTATAACTAGAAAATACCTAATTCAGACTTATAATTAGTGATTTACATCTAAGACTTATATAGATAGCAACTTACAACTTAGACCTGTAGCTAGTGACTTAAAACTAGTAATAGAGGCTTCCAACTAACATATTTACATTTCAGAGTAAATTATGTATAAAATGTTACTATTTACAAAATCACAGCATAACCTGATATTGAACAGCAGTGGGGCGAGTATGTATGTGATACATCACAGCTGCATTTGTATGCTTCTGATCAGTTTGAGGGTAATATACATACATATACGAGTATATCATATTCTACATCTTTATTAACATGTCTAGGTAATGCTAGACATGTTAATAGAGATGGTAATGCTAGACAGATACCTTTATACGATTAAATTTAAAAATGTTATGAGCGCCAAAAGAAGAAGGAAGCTTTTACCTATATTAATATTATGTATATGTTTTATCGTTAGTTTTATGACATGGATACAAAAAATGTATCTAATGAGTTATCTGAATTTAAAGAAAGGCATAGATATTAAATGAATGAAATTAATCGACAATCAATTACGCGCATTAAGAAGATTCGTCACTCACAATTAAAACAGATTAAGGTGTTCGGCTCCCACTGACATTGTATATTGGTAGAAATTTCTAGGGAATTTAGTATTGGACATGGAAAATTGAATTATAGATAAACACAGGAAACAATGTCATTAGCAATGTATGAATGTGTTCACGAATTTATGGAAATGAGTATCTGAACACATGAGTTTTTAGTTTAGCTCTACATTCTGACGGACTGGTTATGCATCTCAATTAAACGGGGAGTTTATTCCATGCCTTAGGGCCAGATATTCCGAAAGCACTATCACCAAACTTAGTGGTCGGTTCGCGTTTAGGTTCTTTCAGCCTTCCGATAGCAGATGATGTCGCTGATCTAAGAATTGACTTGCCTTAGACTAGTATTTTCCGGAACACATAGCTCAGAGATATAGGGTGGGGCCATTTCATTGATAGCTTTGAACACCATCCAGCACAACTTGTACTGGATCCTCTCAGGGCACTTCAGCCAGTGAAGATTTCGGAGATGTTCCGAAATGTGCGAAAACTTAGGTAATAATGTATTTATTGTATGTCAAACTCTATGTAAAAGCCCTATGGACATTAAATAAATAAATTAATGACAACCGCCTTTTTCCCTCATTTCGACGAATCGTGACGAGAGCATCACAATTCGATTCATAAACACGTAATAATAATAATAATGTCTTTATTTCAGCAGAACAAAGCAGTGAGTGCAATACTCTGTCTGCCATGTAAAAAAGAATACATTAAAAAAAATTTATAATAATTAAAAATTACATCATGTAGAAATAGAACATAAAAAATAAAAATAAAATAAATTAAATTAATATAACATATTTAGCACTTATGCTACGGTGGCCTGTGGGAAATTCTCCATCTACGATGTAGGGGCGCGCCCTGCCACTGGGCGACGGCCTGGACAAGAGTGTTTTCCGATCTTCGGTAGCGCTGACTCGTCCCGGCTATTCTGTGGTGCATCAAAGCAGCGATCCCATGCACCCTTCCCTTTGCGAACATCTGCGAGGCGCTGCATAGCCAAGGGAGGCCGAATAGCGCCCTGTAAGCGTGGTTATATTGTACTCGGAGTGTGTCCATGACGCCTTGTGCATATATTGTCCATAGTTCGCTAGTGTAAAAGCTCATGCAGTATGTCTGGAATAGTTGCTTTTTTACCGGAGGACTGTACCTGTTAAATCTCCTGGCGAGCATGTTGGCACGTACGCTCAGTGCTCTTCTTTAGCGTTCTATGTCATTTTTATCGTTTAGGTCATCAGTGAGGACATGTACAAGTATTTGATTTCGCTGCAGATTTCAAGATTGGCTCTGCCGAGACGTACGGGCGGAATGACAGCAGGACCCGTATTTGCTTTGAAAATCAGCAGTGACGATTTTTTAGCATTGTGCATCAGCCCGTGACTAATAACGTACGATTCGCATATGGCTAGAAGTTTTCTGCATAGCTGATGTTGTTCATACATACCCCAGCAATGTGGCATCTTATTCTTGTTTTCTTCAGAGTTTTGCTAAGTTCATTCATATATACCTTGAACAGCACTGGGGACAATGAGCCTTCTTGTCTAGCGCCGCACTTTAATCGAGCTGCTTCTGATAGGCTATCATTCCAGCTGATAAAGTTTTCCTGTTTATAATATCGCCAGGTATCATAATATGTTCCCAAAACCGGTAGAGATTCCATCACATATTTAATATACAATTTTTTCAATGATTATCGATTGATTACTTAAGTTTGTTCAATTGTGAGATTTATAATAGATTCCTTGTTCGTATTTTTTTGCTTCAAAATGGCAGGGTTATTTTTTGTGTAAGGGTTTGTAGAGAAGATTTTCCATCTACCGCGAACTGAATAACTGAATGGGCTGAATGTTTTCAACAAATCAAATATAGATCTCTAGCATCTACCTTGTAGACCCGTAGGTATATTTTGATCTTTCTTAAATGTGATTTTTCAACAACAACGTTTGCGGGTGCTTTCACCAATTAAACTGAGTGACCGTTTAAATATAACTCAAAACGACTCGCTTAATATTGTACATAATATTGAATAGTGTTGTGTTTCCAGCTTTATTAAAAACATATTTTTAATCAATATCTTTTCGAGATTAAGATGAGAGTGTTAGGCAAAGTTGGCTAATGCTTCGCTGCCTAATCCGAATACACACTCCACAGCAGATACAAGCGATTATTATTAATATTGTTCAGTGCTCGATTACAGCAACAGCAAGATTTACGTCATTCTGTTTATTATACGAGATATTATATATTATGGATACGAGATGGGCCATTTCTGCGCCAAAATGTTCCCAAAACGCTTTTCGTGTATAATGTAAAGAAATAATAAAAAATGACGACATTAGGCAGACACAGATCATATTGTTGAAGAGTTCCTCATTGCCAGTTCCTTGGGGGCATGTCGATGCTGTATGATCTGACACTGGTACCTATTGTAGTGATGAACATTTCGGCACCTCTTACCACCAACAGAACTGTCTTTGCCAGTTCCTTGGGGGCATGTCGATGCTGTATGATCTGACACTGGTACCTATTATAGTGATGAACATTTCGGCACCTCTTACCACCAACAGAACTGTCTTTGCCAGTTCCTTGGGGGCATGTCGATGCTGTATGATCTGACACTGGTACCTATTGTAGTGATGAACATTTCGGCACCTCTTACCACCAACAGAACTGTCTTTGCCAGTTCCTTGGGGGCATGTCGATGCTGTATGATCTGACACTGGTACCTATTGTAGTGATGAACATTTCGGCACCTCTTACCACCAACAGAACTGTCTTTGGAATTTCAAAGTTACTATTCAAGTTTTGTGAAAGTTCAATTCAAGTTCTGTTATTATTACATTGTGGGCCAGTTATTTCACAGTGCTTGAAAATAACAGAACTTGAATAGAACTTTCTCACTTGAATATTAACTGTGACATTATGATGAATCGTTAAGTTAAGTTTCTGGAAGCAACTCGCACTAAGTCTGAGCACAGAAAGCAGAAGATTCGTTTATCATCACTTCAAATAAATTGGTGTTTTAATTTGACGTAAAATGGAGCAATCCTTGAATCATAAAAAATCAAATTGTCTATTTATTAAACACTGCTCAAGAGTCCCAACTGCCCGAAGCTAGTCGGACTAAGGTATCCCTAAATGGAGTATCGTGTGAAGCTGAAGGGAGTTTTGAGGTATAGGATATGGGGAGAAGGAAGGTTGAGATGTATCAGGATATTCGGATATGTTTATGTTTCGGTTGTGAATGATGGTCTTTCATCAGGGTGATACTGAGAGTACCTTCCTATCTACCACATGGGACGTGCCGCAAATTATCTATTGTAATTTACAATATACATTATTTTATATTAATGATTTGCGATGAACAAAAATGAATTCGATAAATAAATAATAATTCGTCGGGTTTCGACCTCACAACCGTTCGATCCGTAGCAAACGATCTTAACCGCTCGTCCACGGAGGTCGTCATTTTTAGCCAAGATAAAGGCTATGTCACACGCAGCTAGTAGCAAGGCCAGTGATAAATGGCAACTAAATCGTTTATCTAAAATTAAGTCACTGTCCACGTCTGGACAGTGGTAACTAGTAAGTTACCGTTAAGCTGCTCTCTGACGGTCCGGTGAGGAATGAACATTTCACTCGCTACTGGAGACACTGCACAGAAAAGTCAAATTTGCTAAAGTAAGGTAACGGTTTGCAACGCAGTCCATTGTGGGACTTTTCTGCGCAGTGTCTCCAGTATCGAATTCATTTTTGTTCATCGCAAATCATTAATATAAAATAATGTATATTGTAAATTACAATAGATAATTTGCGGCACGTCCCATAGGAAGGTGAAATGTTCGTTCCTCACCGGACCGTCAGAGAGCAGCCTTAAGTAGCAATTTAATTCACTGGATTAGAATCTTTTGTATCTTTTCGTCTAAGTACGTAACGCACGTATCTTTGTAGTTAGGTGTGGGCTATTGTCTCTGTGATGTTTGGACCAGCACACAATCAAGTTTTACTATAAATACAAGAGTTTACTAAATCACTTACTTAATTGGACGTGTAGACGCAACTTCTCACTTTTCCCAGGACAGTGATTTAATTAGATTTATCACTATCCTTGCTTACTTTGGCTACGTGTAATCTGCCCAACACATAAGACCAACCCGAAAAACCGATTTTTGTCTTTTGTAATTTTTTTTAATCTTAAGGTAAATTCTCCAATTCCCCGTATTTGTTCGCAATATGACGCACAATT